>CAUYRT010026309.1:0-19796 GCA_963574885.1 Lepilemur ruficaudatus | reverse complement strand
TTCTATCAATTTCTTTTCCCTGGTGCCTTGATGCTCAGTTTTTAGGTACATATATATTAAGAAGTATATGCTGTAGAATGGAATCCTTTATTACTAGGTAATGCATCTCTTTATCACTAATAATTTTCCTTGCTTTGAAATTTGTTTTGTACAAAATTAATACAGGCAATCCAATTTTCTTTCAAAATAAATAAATAAATAAATAAATAACCAACTTCAAAAAAAATACATTAAAATAAATAAGGGTATTAAAATGGTATACCAAAAATATATATGTATAATAAGAAAGAAAAGAGGGATTAATGAAAAGAGAAACAAAAAGGATATAAGACATAGAAAACAAATATCAAAAATTACAGATGTAAATCATTGCTTATCAGTAACTTACTGTGATTAATTTACATTAAATGTAAATGGTTTAAACATTCCAATGGAAAAACAGAGATTGACAGAATGGATTTAAAAATGACTCAACTGTATGATGTTTACAAGAGACACACTTTATATTCAAAGACACAAATAGGTTGAAAGTAAAAGGATGGTAACTGTGCAAACAGTAAGCCAAAAGAGAGGGTGACTATAACAATATCAGTCAAGATAGATTTAAGACAACAGTGTTAGTATAGACAAAGAAGGAACATTTATAAAAATAAAAAATCAACTCAATACAAAAACGTAGCAATTATAGTCATTCATGCATAAAAAAAGAGTCCCCAAACTCATAAAGCATTAATAAATAGAATTGAAGAGAGAAATAAACTTAAAAAGAATAAAGATATCATCACCCTACTTTCAAAAGATATGACTAAGCAGAAGATGAACAAGAAAATAAAAGACTTGGACACTGCTATGAAATACCTAAACCTAACAAGCTTTTATAGACCATGCTACTCAATGACAGCAAAACACACATTCTTCTCAGACTATATAATAGGTCATAAAATACACCTCCATAAATTTAAAAACTATTGAAATCTTTAATTTGAAAACTATTGAAATCTTTAATAGAATGTTCTGTGACCACAATGGAATTAAGTTAGTAATGAGTAACTGACATATATTTAGGAAATTCACAAACATGTAGAAATTAAACACTCAATACTTAGTAATGTTAGAATTGTTACAACTTTGTAATAACTAATTACTCGGGAAAGAAATCACAAAGGAAATTTGGAATTGCTTTGAGATGAATGCAAATAATAATATAACATACAAAACCTATAACATGCAGCTAAAATAGTGTCTAGAATTAAATATAGTTCTGCAAATGTCTATATTAGCAGAGTAGAAAGATTTCAAATCAAAAACCTGGCCTTCCACCTTAAGAAACTAAAAAAAGAAGAGAATACTAAAACCACAGCAAGCAAAACTAAGGAAATAATGAAAACTAGAGTAAAAAGAAATAAAATAAAAAATAGAAAAAAATCAATGAAGCTAAATATTGGCATTTGAAAAAATTAACAAAATTAGCAGACCTTTTGTTACATGCATCATGGAAAGAAAGATGTCTCAAGTTGCTAAACCAAAAATCAAAAAGAGAATATCAGTATAGGCCACAGAAAGGTAAAAAGTATTATGAAGGAATGCTATCCCCCCCCTCCCAAAAAAATAGATAACATGGATCAAGTAGGCAACTCCTAGAAAGAAATAAACAACTTAAACTAACTCAGGAAAACACAGAAAATATGAATAGACTGACAAGAAGTATTATAATTGAATTAGTAAGTTAAATACTTCCCACAAATGGGAAGGCCTATACGGATTCATTGTTGAATTTTACCAAGCATTTAAAAAATAATTATAACAATCCTTCAAAGCTCTTACAAAAATTAGAACTTTTCCAAATTCATTGTATAAGTCCAGTATTACCTGAATGTTAAAACCAGATAAACACATCACAAGAAAAGGAAACTTCAAAATAATATCTCATATGAACGTGAACACAAAATTCCTCAATATAACAGTTAATCAAATTTACAACACATAAAAATACTACACACTAATAAAGTAAGTCATCTTTGTCCTGGATAAAGTAACATGATTTATATCCCAAGATATAACAAATCGATAATGCAAAATCGATTTAAATTACAAAAATCAATCAATGTAAAACATCATTGAATCAACAGAAAATAAAAGACAAAAACCACATGATCATCTCAATAGATACAGAAAAAGCACTTGACAATATCAAATACTCTTTCATAATTAAAAACAAACAAAAAATTCAACCAGCTATGAAAAGTCAACATTCAACATTATATTTAGTGGTAAAAGATAGAGTGCTTTTCTCACACTTTTGTCCTAGATAGTCAAATTTCTTAATTCCCACTGTTCTTGCACCAGTATCAGATTTTGCATGGGCTTTATTTAAATATGAGTATATACATTCTCATGAGAAAAGAGGTGAGAAGCTATGTTCCATTCTATACCTCAAGGAGTGTTTCTATTGTTCCCACTATGCAATTTTTCAGGCCTTAGAAACTCACGTCGTAAGGATAATTTTTCCCTCAAATCAATTCAAAAATCTAAAGCTAACTTAAAAGTGTGAGGTTGCCTCTTTAAACCAAGTGCAAAATTAATCTATAGCATATTCCAAGTATAATCCTGAATGCAAAATTAAATTTGGGTCAGCGGAGCTAGTGCTACTGTCTTGGACAATCAAAAAGTTAAACCTATAATTATGCTAAAATTCAGTGTCTTCTGTAGAGCAGTAAGGACTCAGCTGCCTTGCATGTTAACAGTGAAAAGAATTGCTTTAGAATTTTTGTCTTAAAGTCCTATTTCTGCAAAGATAATTTACATGATGGCCAGAATTCTTATAGCCATATCCGTTTATAAAAACCTCAACTCTGACAATCCAAATACAAGCAGATTCAACCTAGAATTGTATATAAAAGAAAAAATAGTCAGCCTTTGCTCTAACCTGCAATGTACAATTAAGCCTGCTAGAACCCTTGTATTCAAACTATTTGGAGGCTACACACTATAGTGGACTTTAGCTAAGGCTACTACAGCTTGTACTTTTCCTGGACTCTTGTCTTCGATGAGGGCCTCAGCCCTTGCTTTTGCTGAGATCCATACGCATTTGTTAAAATTCTACAGTTTGCTGAAAACTGTATACCAGTTGTGTAAGATTTCAGACTGACTTTTACAACTCAGCTTTATAGAAATGGTCACTTGATATTTGACAAAGCTGTTAAACGCTACAAGGACTGACCAAGATAAAAATCCTTTTGGCTTGCACCTAAGCCCTGAAGCAAATTACCCAGGTTGCAGCAGTTACAGGTAAGGTGTGGCTAACTGTATTTTCTTAAGATGGCTTTAACAATATGTTTCATCCCACATACTCTTCTGCATTATGATCTTACTGAAAGACTGGCGGCCCCCCAGATCCTACATTTCCAAACCCCTATCCCCATTTTGCTGCCTATAGCTGCAGCGCTGAGATATGGCCATCTGCCCTTGGCACCCAGCCAGGGCTAAACCACAAGGCTTATCCGGATACCGTTCCTAGAACCGTTATGCCCTACTCTGCCCCAAAACCGCAATGGAAAGTCCCCAGCTCTCCCTACCCTAAAACTTCCCCCTCCTCTCACCTAATATAAAAATCTTTGCCTTAGCCCTGTGACTTCTCGGGCCCCCATCCTTGGGACCCCTGAACCTTGCCCCCGCGAGCGCTCAATAAAGCCGTTTTATTTGGCTAGAGTCCGCCTCTCCTTTCCGTCGCCAAAAGCCTTACACTTACCACTTTCCCATCAATAGACAGAGACTAATTCCCTCCTCTTTTTTTTTTATTTCAGCATATTATGGGGGTACAAATGTTAAAGTTACGTATATTGCCCTTGCCCCCCTCCCCGCTCGAGTCAGAGCTTCAAGCATGACCATCCCCCAGACGGTGCACATCACACTGACTATGTATGTGTAGACCCATCCCCTCTCCCCTCCCATCTGCCCCACATCTGATAAATGTTGTTCTTATATGTCCACTTAGGTGTTGATCAGTGAAACCAAGAGACAATGGTGAGGTGATACAGCACCTCTTGTATTTTCCTGGATAGAACTGAAACCCATTCTACTAAGTATCCCAAGAATGGATAAACAAGCACCACATGTAATTCCCTCCTCTTTGAATCTGAGTATCCGCAATGACTTGCTTAACCCATAAAATATAGCAGTAGTAAGGAGATTTGGGGCTCCTGAAGCTTCATTATGAAAACACTTGTAGGTTCTATCTGGATCTCTTGGAATACTCCTTTTGGAAGCCAGCCACTATTTAAAAAATCTAACTAACCTCAGATTTACATACTGTGATACAATCAAGCCATATTAAGAAGACCTGAAAGATCAGACACCATGTGAAGAGAGAAAAAGGTCAAGGAACACGGAGGACCCAGGCATGCGTGTTACGATGCCATCTCTGAAGTCGATGTTCCCAACCCCAGCAACCCCAGGTTATGCCACAAGGATACACTGTCTAAAGTTTTGGGATAGTTTGTTATAAGTTTGTTATACAGCAGTAAGTAACCAGAGCACCAACTGCACAACTGTAAAAATTATATAGATACACACACACACACACACACACACCCCGGTATATACCCAGCATGTGTATATATATACACCATAGAGTCATTGCCCAGCAACAAAGGCAAAATGTTTTGACTCATCAATTTCCAAGTGTTATTTATGTCTCCAACTTGGAATTCCCTGTTGAGGTTTCTAAATACGTTGCTCAATACACCAGATGTTGGTGTTTGAGCTCAACTTCTCCCTTTCCCTATATTTAGTTTCCTCTTCCAGGGAAAATGCCTGGTACTCTAAACTTATAGCATGGCAGAGAACATGCCTTCTCTGCCATCCAGTATATCGCAAAAAGAAGGGGAAGGATAGGAGTTGGCTACAAATGCTGCAGTTTCTTCTTTCAGATTTGCCAGTCAGATAAGCCATTCTTTATTGGGATGAAAATGAGTAAAAGTGGAGGCAGAAAGTAAATGGAAAATTCCTTTATTAATGCTTAATGCTCTTTTGCTCTGAATCTAAAACTGCTCTAAAAAATAAAGTCTAATTTTCTTTGAAATAAAGGCTAAAGTATGAGTGAAAAAGTAAAGTGATGTCAGGAATGTTGAGTGCTTTGGGAAGAGATGATTCACAGACAATGGGAGAGGGATCTAATCCTTCTCCCATCTCCACTCCTCTTCTGTAACCAGGATCAATAAAAAAAATAACTTTCTGTCGAATACAGTCTGAGAGATGAGAAAGATGATAACATCCAGATAACATACAATGTTCCATGCTCATAGTTTTGTGATCAGTAGTTAGCTAACACTACTTTGGTTGCAATTTATTGCACGCCAATTGAGCTAGCTCAAGAGTTAGTTGTAAGGATAAAAGCAGGGATATAGCTGGGCCTCAGCAGGTATCATATGCTCTTATCTCTGCCCATTCATGCATGTTGTCTTCTCTCTCATTTTTCAAGCTGGTCTACTTTTTTTTTTCTTTCACAAACTATATGGTAGAGAAAAGAAATACATATTTTCTTCTAGTTCCAAACTCCTGGTGAATGGAACAGGTATGGGAATACCTAGAGCCTAGTACTTTTCCCTGGACTGAACTATGGTGTGGAAATAGAGCCAAATTATGTGAGTGCCAGGAAATGACAACCTTGAAAATAAATCAACATTTCCCAGAAAATATCTTAAAATCTTAGTAATCAACCAAACATAAATCTATTACAGTCACCAAAGGTTTTGTGACAGGATGCTATAAATTATAAACTTGCTTAGGAATCCATGATGACTCCTCAGCTGATTGGTCAAATAGAAGAGACCACAGTGAAAACTCTAGGAAATTAGTAGAGGCATTTGCAGGAAAAAAAAAATAAGCATTTACAAGGTCATTTTGCCAACTTCTAAGATGCTATATGAGGACAAGGAATAGGGAACACATTCTTTGGAAAATGTGTCTAGCATAACCTGTCAGAGACTGAAATTTATATAAAATATATATACTCTGTCTTCTTTGGGAAGTGGGGAAATAGCCTGAAAAACCAAGCCAAATCACCTGGAAATCTTCATTAGGGGTCTACTGCAACTTTTGAACAATATACTTGATATAACTGCAATAGGTATCTTCTATTAATTAAATTGGAAGTCATACTGCATATTCAGTATATCAAATAGTACTCAAATTGCAGGAAGGGAACAGTATGATACATGCAATATATCAAAAAAAAACATACTATCTAGGAAAATTGATCCAAAAAAATAACTCAGTATGTTTCAAATATTTCACACATGCCTCTAATGATGTTTATGAATAGAACATTCTGTGACCTGTATTTGCTTCCTCATAATAGCTAAAGCAATTCAGAGGTCTTAATACATGTGAAAGAAATATCCACATATTAATTGAAACCTAAGAAATGCTCAATAGCTAAAAACACTGTTGGCTGGATTTAAAGCTCTACATTCCTTAGAATGACAGGAAACATGCACTGTTAAGATTCTTGACATATATAATCATCAGAATCTGAAAATATTAGTAAAATATTAGATGTTTCAGTTTCCTTGGGCTACTATAACAAAATATCACAAACTGAGCAGGTTAACACAAGAGAAATTGATTGTCTCACAATTCTAAAGGTTGAAAACTCAATATCAAGGTGTTGTAAGGGCCATGTTCCCTTTGAAGTCTCTAGAGGAGAATCTTTCCTTGTTTATTACAGCTCCCGGCAGCCTCAACATTGCTTGGCTTATGGCACCATAGCTTCAATCTCTGCCTCCATCTCACATTCCATCTACCCTCTTTGTCTCTGTGTCTTCATGTCTTCACATAGCATTCACTTCCATATGTCTGTGTTTTCTTATAAGAACACTGGTCATACTGGATTGGAGCCCACTCTAGACTGATATGATCTCATTTTAACTTGATTATATCTGCAAAGACCTTATTTCCAAATAAGCTCACACTCATAGGTACTGGGGGTTAAGCCTTCAATAGATCTTTTTAAAGGATACAATTGAATGCACAATAGATGTTTTCTTTATATGTTGAATTACCAAGTGGTAAATTTTTAAATTCTTAAATATATGACATTCAGGAAGTCAAGCATTTGATCAAATGCTTGCTGCTTTTCAACAGGAGGGCTCACGCATACACTTAGATTCTATATTCTTTTCAAAGGAACTAGACCAAAAATCCTTCTTTGCTTTAGTAAAAAATAGATATACTTATTTCAATGTTTTTAAACTTAGGAATTAATACTATTTATAGAGGTAACTATAGAAGATAGAAGCAATTGAATAATAGCCCCTCACTGTAATGAAAGCCAGAGCAAGTACCACTACTTTGGTATATTCAAAACATACTGATTCAAAAGAATACTGCATTAAAAAAGATTTAATGGGCCATAAGAACATAAAAGTAATGTATAGTTTTATAATGCATTTGAGCATTCTTAGAAGAAAAGTTCTTCGTGCTTGGTGAGTAGTTTATGGGTCTTAGAGGCCCCTATAAATGTTTGTGTTGATTTTTGTACTTTTGGAGGCAGCTGCTTTCATTAGAAAAGGAGCTTGGTTTTGGGTTACAGATATTATGACATAAAATCAGTTTTTTCTTCATATTTTAAGATGTACTTTTTTACATTGCAGCTAAACATTTTAAAAGAAATATTATCACATAAAAATGCTGCATTGCTGCATATATTTATTCATTCCATAAGTATTTATAGACTGCCTAAATGTGCCAAAACTTTTGCTAAAAATTAAGTGTGGTAATATATTTAAACATGTCTCAGTAAAATGAAAATTTAACTGTATCTTAAAATCCTTTCTTCAAATATAGTGTTACTATTGGAAACTTGAGCTTTAGTGTAACGAAATTGGATATGTCCTTGCTCTGCCATTTGCTGGTTATCTGAAAGTGTGTAAGTTCTTTAAGTCTCGGTTTGATCAACTGAAAAATGAAAATAATAGCCTCTTCCTTAGTTAACAGTGTTATCTTTAACATTTACACGTAAGAGCACTTAGGAAAGTACCTGGTATATTCAATAATTGTTGACTATTAATTGTTATTTCTATTTACTAATATTATGTTATTGAAAATTTTAACATTTAATGTTTAAAAATGTATAGGTTAAATCTAATGTGTGTATGTGTATATATATATGCACATATATATACACATACATCTACATAGTTACCTAGAAATGCTGTAAAATTATAAAAAAACTTGAAAGCCTTAAAACAACATAAAAGTATTCTCACTAGCAGTCCAACATCAAGGTGACAGCAGGACCATGTTTCCTCCAAAAATTCTAAAGAAGTGTTTCCACCAAAGATTGTAAAGAATCCTTCCTTTCTCTTCTAGCTTTTGGCTGTTGTTGGTCATCTTTGGTATTATATGACTTAAAGATGCATCACTTCAATCTCTGCCTGCATTTTTCACATGACTTTCACCCCTGAATATCTGTGTCAGTGTCTTCTTATAAGAACACCGGTAACATTGGATTGGATTTTATCTTAATTAATTACATCTGTAAAGACCCTATTTCAACATAAGGTCACGCGCACAGGTTCTAGATGGATATAAATTGTGTGAGGACAATCCTCAACTATAAATAAATGAATATAAACACACACAAAAATATATTTGATTTGTTAAAGAAATACAGAATATTTTATAAACTCTAACTTCCAAAGCATTACAACTGGGCAGCTCTGTTTAACCACTTAAAATGGTTTTATGGGCCTCTGATGAAATTTTAATTCTTTTCTCCTCTAATCTACTGGGTTGACCTCTGCCATTCCTGAAATATGTAGAATGAACTGAATGAGCAGGATACTAAATGCTTTCAGGCAAGACAAACAGCTCACCTGACACACTGAAAAGAAACCAGAGACTCAATAAAAAGTGTGGAATTAAAGACAGATTAAACAGAAAAGATTTAGGAAAATACTCCACATCTGTCCTTCACCCAGCAAAACTCATTTTAGGATATGTGTAATTACAATCTTGACAGATCTAGATTAAGGCTGCGACAGTACCCTGTTTTATATAAAATGGGAAATAGTAGAACATAATAATGGTTTTGAGCAAAGATTTCCAAAGTTGCTATTTCAGAAGAAAATATTTGAAAACTCTGTGAGATAATTATACAATTATGTTTTTATGATTTCATAATTTATATTAATACAATAGTGCATATATATGAATATATAAAGTTATATATATATATTAATATACACATATGTGAGAGCTTTTTGTAGATGGACAAATAAAAATTGCATATATTTATTGTGTACAACATGTTTTGAAATATTTTCCTTAGATCTAACTTTTTATTGGCACAGGTGTGTAGTATGCTGAATTTTGGAAACTATTGGCTTAGAACATGGCTTTGTATTTCTATTTTCCTATTTTCATATAATTATTCATGTATTCATTAACTATTTATTGAATATATCTATGCAAGAAATAGTAGTCTTGGTATAGAGATATGGGAAGAACAGAACAATGTGCCTGCTCTCATGGAGTTTATATACTAATGAGGAAGAAAGCCAAGAAACAATTATCTGTTTAGCATAACAACATATAATAAATTCTAAGAAGAAAATAAATCAATAATGCAAATATTTTGTACATTAAATGAAAAAAATCTATAATTTGGACTTTATTAAAATTAAGAACTTCTGATCTGTGAAAGATACAGTTAAAATAATTAAAAGAAAATAAAACAGACTGGGAGAAAATATTTGCAAAACATATACATGATAAAATGGTTGCAAATCATATATCTGATAAAGAGTTAATATATAAATAACTAGCATACCTCAACAACAGAAAACAAATAATGTGATGAAAAAAATGGGCAAAGAACCTCAATAGACATTTCTTGAAAGATAACGTACAATGGCCAATACACATATGAAAAAATGCTAAACATAATTAATCATTAGAGAAATGCAAATCAAAACCACAATGGGATACTATCTCATATCCATTAGGATAGCTACCATCAAGAAAAAAATAAAATAACAAGTGTTGGGTATGATGTGGAGAAATTGGAATCTTATCCTCTATGGAGATTTAAAATGGTGTAGTTGTTATGACAAATAGTATGGTGGTTCCTCAAACAATTAAAACTCTAATTACCATCTGATTCAGCAATTTCACTTCTGAGTTTATATCCAAAAGCATAGAAAGCAAGACCTTGAAGAGATATTTAGAAAACCATCCTCACAGCAACACAATTCTCCATGGCCAAGAAGTGGAAGTACCCAAGTGTCCATCAATAGATAAAATGTGGTGCATATACACACAGTGAAATATTACTCAGCCATTAAAAGGAGGAAAATTATGACAGATACTACCATATGGATGAACCTTAAGAACATGAAGCTAAAGAGGACAGTTACAAATTTGTATCTAGAATTGTCAAATGAATAAAAACAGAAAATTCAATAGTAATTGAATAACTCCCAATAACTGGGAGGCGGAGGATGTGAGGAGTTGCTGTTCAATGGGTATAAAGTTTCTGTTTGGCAAGGTAAGAAAGTTCTGGAGATTGATTGCACAACAATGTGATTATACATTTCACTACTGAACTGTACACTGATTTAGATGGTAAATTTTGTGTTGTGCATTTTTATTCACCACACTAAAAATTTTTAAAAACTCAACAATACTAATTACTAGTGAGGATGGAGAGAAACAAGAACTCTCATCCATTGCTGGTAGGAATGTTAAATGTTACAGATACTTTAGAGGACAGTTTGGCAGTTTCTTACAATATTAAACATGGTTTTACCAGATGACCCAACACTGTGCTCCTAAGTATGTATCCACCTAATTTGAAAACTTATGTTCGCACATATACCTGTGTACAGATACGTATACCAGTTATATTTGTAATTTCCAAAAACTAGAAGCAACCAATATGCCCTACAGTATAATATTCTGTGGTATATCTATGCCGGGAAATATCATTCAGCAAAAAAATAAGTGAATATTATTCAGCCATTAAAAAAAAGAATGAAATTTGCAGAAGCATGAATGGAACCGGAGATCATTATGTGAAGTGAAATAAGCCAGGCACAGGAAGACAAATATTCCCTCTCATATGTGGCAGCTAAAAAGGGAATCTCATAAAGGTAGAAAGTAGAAAGGTGGTTATCAGAGTCTGAGAAGGGTAGTGGGGAAGGGAGATGAAGAGAAATTGGTTAATGGGTACAAAAATACAGTTAGAGGGAATAAGTTCTAGTATTCCATAGTACAGTAGGGAGACTGTAATTAAAAAAATGATTTATTTTATATTTCAAAATGGCTAAAAGGGAAGAATTGGAATGTTTCCAACACAAAGAAAAGGTAAATGCTTGAGGTGATGGATATCCAAATTACCCTGATTTGATCATTACACCTTAAATACGTGCATCGAAATATCACATGTACCCCCCAAATTATGTACAACTATTATATAACAAAAAAAAGATTCCTCAATCCAAGAATAGACACATGAATCTTAAATGCATATTAATGAGTAAAAGAAGACACTCTGACAAGCTTTATACTGTATGATTCTAATTATGTGACATTCTAGAAAAGAAAAACATATAGACAGGCAAAAAGATCAGTGGTTGCCAGGATTTCAGAACAAGAGGTGTATGGTTTGAATAGACGACACCCAAGTGGATTTTTTAGAGTTCTGAAATCATTTTTATGATACTTTAATTGTGCATACATGAAACTACGCATTTGACAAAACCCATTGAATACTGCAGTGCAAAGAATGAAGTTTAATGTATGCAAAGTTTTAAAAAGGTCATCTAGAAGGTCAAGAGATCCCAGGATAATATGCAGAATATGAGAAGACAATCTAATTGTATTATTAATGTATGAAACAATTTCTCTGAAAGTGGTGCAGGGATAAGGTGCTGAGCTAAGTAACTTTGGAAGTAAATGGAGTCTGCAAAACTAAACCAAAAGAAATTACACATATATACACTAGCTCATCTCCCCACTTCCCTGTTGGAGGAAGCAGATCAGCAATTCTGATATTGCAGTGCTTGTATACTGTGGAATGGGACAATTAAATCAATGTAGGGATGGTGGTAGGAGCCGAGTTTTTCAATGTTGGAGTGGAGTTTTACAGATTACAAAAAGGTAGAAGATTATAACGATCTATATAACAATGGATTAGAATTGAAGATATCAGTATGAACTCATGTTTACCTTAGCACAGATTAAATGTTTCCATATAAATATATTTTATATTACAGTGGCAATGAGCACACCTAGCTCCTGGATCTCGGTTTCTACTACTATTCACCAATAAATAGAAGAAATCAGAACTTTTTGAAGAAATGGCTGATTCTAGGACTGAGGCAACAAATATACAATACGAACTGGATGCATTTGTAGTATCAGAAAGTATGAAATTCATCCCCAGCTTCAACAAAAGGGCAGAGAGAAAAACCCACAATGATGCGGCATATCAAGGGGACAGTACAATGAGCTACTAATGGCCAAAATTGAAATAATTCTGGCAACAACAATAAAATTGTATTGGATGACAGCACAAAGTATAAAATAAACATTCATGGGCTCATACTGATGTAAAAATGATTGAATAACTAAATAGATAGGAAGAGAATAGTCAAATCTGTGCAGAAGATTTCCAATTAATTTATGTAGATACTCCTTCCCTTTAAGGACATAGAGCATAAATCCTCCTCCTTATGTGTAGGATATACATAGTGACTTCCATCCAATAGTACAGTATGGAAAAGGGGAAAAAGAGCAAGTTTACAGTGGAGAACCTGACAAACATGTCCTCAATTAGGTAGTCAAGACTAAAACCATTGATGATGAGTCATATTGATAGCATGTACTCTTGATATGATGTGATGAGATGACATTGGACCTTTGTGGTCTTTCCCAAAAAACCCTATAACCTCAGTCTAATCATAACAAAATATGAGAAAATCTCACTTGAGAGAAATTCTATAAATATCTGACCAGCCAGTACTGCTCAAAACTGTCAAGCACATTAAAAACAAGGACAGTCTGGGAAATGATCACTGTCAAGAAGAGCCTAAGGAGAAATAACAACTAAATGCAATGTTGTACAACTTGGTAAATTTACTAATAACCATTTAATTGTACACTTAAAATGGAGTAAAGACATGATATGAAAATTACACTTCAATAAAGAAAAATAAATAAATAAATAAATAAATAATGTTGTATCTTGGATGGGGTCCTGAAAAAGAAAAAGGATATTATTTCAAACTAAGAAAATCCCAATAAAGTATGGACTTCAGTTAATAATAAGACATTAATATTGGTTCATTAATTTTAACAAATGTACCACACTAATACAAGCTGTCAGTAATAGAGGTAATTAGATTCAGTGCAAATGGGAATTTTCTGTACTACTGTCACAATTTTTCTCTAACCACAAAACTGTTCTCAAAAAATAAAGTTTATTAAAAACAAACACATAAAAGCATAAATGAATAAATCAGGATCAGTGAACAGAAAGCAGGGGAGAGCTAGAAATCATGGTCAGGAATAGCTTCCCTGATATAGTGAGTTTTGGAAAAAAGAATTATGTGAAGTAAAGGTGTGAACTACGTAGATATATTTGGGCAGAGCAATCCAGTCAGAAAGAAAAATAAGGGTAAATTTATTGAGGCAAGAATTAAAAACCTACTTTGAATTTAGCAACATACAGATAAAAACCTTCACAAGAGCTCTTTTAGTGGACTACTAGCAATACAAATCTGATTATAGTTTATTCAAGATAGACCAGGAGGAGAATAAGTAAATACAACATTTGTAGAAGACCCTAGAAATTTTATACTGTAGAAAGGAACAGCATTATTGGATAGTAGCTGGAGGGTGATGCGAGGTGAAATGTTATTGTTGTGGGTATTGTAATTGTTTATTTTTGTTAAGATTGATAATCTTAGAACATAATGATTTGGTGATGGACGTGACACAATAGAAAGGGAAGAAATAAGTTAATATAAGAGAAAGAGAATATTTTAGGAACAAACTAATAAAAGGAGAGAAGAAGAGGAACAGCAACATACGTAGAAATAGAAGGTAAGGTACAGAGTACAGCTTCGATATGGGGACGTGATTTGGGTAGTCATGGCAGCATGTGGAATGTCTCCTCTAACTTCACTTACTTTCTCTAAGAAATAAGAATCAAAGTTAACAACAAAGAACAGGGAATGTGGGATTTGGCCGTGGCTTTAGAAGTTTGAGGAGTAAAGAGAATGTTTCAATTAATCACCTTTGAAGAGTAGAAGAATGAATTAATTAAGGAAATAAAGTGAGACTGTCAGGAATTGCTGAGGGGAAATTTTAAGTTTAAGATAATAAATTTAAACTGAGATGGATAAACAGGGATATGTTGCAGGCATGCAGTAGCAGTGACTCAAGTTTAAAAGATAGTTGAATTTTGTCAGGTTGAGTGTGATTGAGGAAAAAAGTTTGAAGTGAACTCTAAGTGTAGGCAAAAGAGAGGTGAGACTATGAGGCAGTTAATGGACAGAAAAAGATTGTACAGTTGGTTAAAAGATTTATCAAGTAGAGTGGTTTCAAAGAATTTCTAGTAATAGAGTGAAAAAGTAGGAAATTAGATGGTGTGTGAAATACCTTCCTAATAGAGAGTAGTCAGAATGTGAGATGCCTGAAATTCTGCTCATGGAGGAGGAGCAATTAGCAATCATTAGGTACAGTTATTAAGATCTATGACATGAACAATTCAAGACTGCAAAGGAATCTTCTTCATGAATACAAGTTTGATGGTCAGTTCTGCCAGTTACTAGCTGTGTAGTCTCAAAGTCCTTAATATCTTTAATCTTTAATTCTATCATTTATAAAATAAGGATAAATGTCACATCTCAAGGTTGTTTTGAGAGTCAAATAATGAGCATAATTATGATAATTACAAGTAAAATTTATTTGTTGAACACTAATTTTGTTGTAAGAAATTTATATGCAATTAATGAAACCCCATACCATTAAAGCAGACAGTGTTCTTTTGACTCGCTCACACACACACACATTACAATTACTACTTGCAAAAGATAATCATATTAATAAGCTTAACCAAACAACAACAAAAAACTTGTTAAACTTTAACTGAGTAGCTAGAAGCCCTTGCGTCCCCCTTGCTCTCCACCCTCTTTAGACCCTGTTCCTGTTGGAATCTTCATATCTATAAATTTCTGGTTTGTTGCCTCCATGAGAATGGCTAAAATCGCAGAATTTTATTTCATTCAGACTTCCTTGTGCTAAGTATTTATTATAGCTTCCTCATGCCCATGGGATGGTCTACTCCAGTGTGTACTCTCCCAGGATTGTTGGACCATTCAGTATTCCCTGACTACAAAGCCATCTACATAATTTATGGAGCCTAGGGCAAAACAAAAATCTTCAAAATGCAGAAATATACTCCTAGTAAAGATATAAATTGTACAACTTTTTCCTTTCTTTGAGAATTCTAATTGCCATAGTATATTCTTTGTGCTATTTAATGTAATTGTAAGTAAAAAATCAATTATAAATTTTTAAGTTTTAACATAAATTTTACTTTTCATCTTTATATTGGTCAATGCCAGTTTTAAATGCAAACAAAAAGGATTCAACTCATATGAGAAAATCACCAATACCATACAATTTGTACATAGTAGTTACTATACAAATACATATTTTCCTATTACTAGAACCATGAAGATGCACAAAAGTAAGTCATGTTTTTACTTTACTTTTTGATGCACACATATTCAAAAAAGAATACGGTTGGGTTCTTTGTTGTCCATTTCTCAGAATGCTATTGCCTTCCTGCTGCATTTGAAACAAGTTCTGTTTATAGCAGAAAGCATGGCCCCTTGGGGCAAGCACTTTACTCAGTGACAGATACAACACATTTACTTGGCATTGATTTTGAGTCTCAATGAACTACTACACATTGTGAGTCCACCAGAATGCTGTGCTCATGGGCCACTGTGAATGCTATAATATATGAGACTAGGGTGGCAAGGAACGGGAGCAGACATGCATTGCACAGATCTCTTCTGTTCACTTGCATACTCCAGATGGCTCCATCTGACTTCACTTATAAAACACAAGTTGGAAGACAAAATTATTAAGAAGTACATAATGGAGACAGCAGAGCCTTAAACCAAGTGAGTGTGGGCTCTTTGGAATGTAAGGCCATATGGGACTGCAAAAGACACGTGTCCATGAGGCTGGCTCTGCATGATGTTGTACTTGCTAAATTCATGTCATACATTTAAAAAATTATACCTATGTATAGTAAGTGAGTGTTTGAGTAAGGGAAAAGAAACACCCACTCATGACATTTCTTTTTTCTCTCTCTCTTTTCTCATTTCTATTGTCTTTCTATATACTCTATATAAGGCCTTTTTTATGTGATTTTCCACATAACTTAGCAAAAAGTCTGAGCTCAGTATTTTTTTTTTTTTTTTTTTTTTTTTGAGACAGAGTCTCACTCTGTTGCCTGGGCTAGAGTGCCATGGCGTCAGCCTAGCTCACAGCAACCTCAGAGTCCTGGGCTCAAGCAATCCTCCTGCCTCAGCCTCCCAAGTAGCTGGAACTACAGGCATGTGCCACCATGCCTGGCTAATTTTTTCTATATGTTTTTAGTTGGCCAATTAATTTCTTTCCATTTTAGTAGAGACGGGGTCTCACTCTTGCTCAGGTTGGTTTTGAACTCCTGACCTTGAGTGATCCACTCGCCTCGGCCTCCCAGAGTGTTAGGATTACAGGCGTGAGCCACCGCGCCTGGCCTGAGCTCAATAAATTTTAAAGTTGAACACTTAGGGATATCCAATATCATTGGGGCACCAATATAAACCCAAAATGCTTGCATTTGGCATGGACTCCATCTCTACAGTTTCTCCAACCCACACCCTTATCCTCTGTCCATACTTCTCTGAGTATGAAGGTTTTTTGAGACTCTGATGGATAAAGCTGTTCATTTATCACTCAAGACCATTCATATGTCACTGAGGAAGGATCAGTTCAGTGGTTAAAATTATGGCCTCTGAAGACAAACTTCTTGGGTTTTAATCTCAACATTGTCACTTAGTAACAGTGTATTCTTACATAAATTATAATATCTTCAATTTTTCCTCAATTTCCTCACCTATAAAATGGTGATAGCTATAATACCTAATTTATGCATATATTATAAGGATTAAATAATCTAGTACAAGTAAAGAATTTAGAAAGTGTTTAATACAGCATCGGTACTCAATCAATATTTGTCATTTTTTTCTAGCTGGTTGGTGTGATATCTTTTCCTTAATGTTACCTTTAAATTATTTGCAGGCTTTTCTCCATATAACTTACCTCTTCTATTTCCCAGCACTGCTACAGTAACTTTCCTACTTTAGTTACTTATCCTTTCCATATCAACAATATTTAGGGATAGAAGATGAATAAAATTAATGGTCCACCTCATTGTCTTGAATACAGGAGACCACTTGCTACCACATGTTACAAAGAGCAACACATTTCTAAATCAAGTAACACCAATGTGTCAAAGAAGAAACTGAGGCCCAAAAATATCATAATATATATGAGACAATATTAAGGCAATATTTGAAAGCACATCTCTCCTACTCTAAAATCTATACATTTTATATTCCACTGCCTCACCAAGTAGTATAAGGTTTGTTAGGAAAATAATCATAAGTATAAAATTAAAAATCATAATTTCTTCACATTTATTTCAAGATCAATTTGGAATGCTAAGTATTCAAATATAAAAGAGCTTAAGGGCATTTGCTTGACATTAAAATGGAAAAGATCAGCAAATGTATTGAACATTGACTGCACATTTACAAAGGTGATGAACATTTCTCAGTCATGAAATAAATTCAGAGGAAGTATACACACACACACACACACACACACACACACACACACACACACACACCAGATTAACAGAGACTGTGCTGCACTTGCTCAAAGGTTGGATGCCAGAGTCAGAGGCCTCACCCCAAGTTCTAGCTCTATCACTTATTAACTATATGATCTTTGAGTAAATTACTTAATTTCTCAAAGCCTCATTTTTATTATCTGCAAAGAATAACGGTAAAATGTCTAATATATTTAAAACAATCTTTGCCAATTCTTTAAAATATTTAAAATAATTCTAATGCTAAGAATTAACTGCTGTTAGTATTTTATCTCCTTACCTCAGAAGGTCTCCCTTAACTCTGTTTGTCTGAAATGTACAAGGACATTAAAACAGCTACTAAAATTCTATTAGGTCACAAGCTAAGAACAACAATATAAAAGACATCACAGTCATCGCTCTGTATCCATAGGACATTGGTTCCAGAATCCCCATGGATGCCAAAAGTTGTGGATGCTCAAGTGTCTTCAATAAAATGTAGTATTTGCATATAGCCTATGCATATCCTCCTGTATACTTTAAATAATTTCATAATTAGTTGTACCTAGTACAAACTAAATGCTATATAAAGAGTTATTATGCTGTATTTTTATTTGCCTTATTTTATTGTTTCATTGTTATTTTTTTAAATATTTTTGATCTATAATTGATTGAATCTTTAGATATAGAACTCACAGATACATAGGGTCAACTATATTTTCTTTCAACAATTTGTGTCATTGCTTTACCATAAAAGAAAATTAAGTAAATGAAACAGATTGAGATTTTTAAACAATCTTTCCACATCTATAGCTACCATATACAAAATAATAACAGCCCCACATGCCAAAGGTGCCCAACTCCCAATTTCCAGAATCTGTGAATATGTCAATTTCATGCAAAGGGACTTTGCATATGTGATTACATTAAGAATTCTTTTTTAAAAAAAATTATTTCAGCATATTACCGAGGTACAAATGTTTTGGCTACGTACATTGCCTTTGCCCCACCCATGCCCCAGACGGTGCATGCTGCATGCATTAGGTGTGTATATACCCGTCCCTTCCTCCCCGCTCCCATCTGTCTGACAACCAATAAATGTTATTACTATATGTACACTTAAGTGTTCATCAGTTAAAAGCAATTTGATGGTGAGTACATGTGGTGCTTGTTTTTCCATTCTTGTGATACTTGACTTACTAGAATGGGCTCCAACTCTATCCAGGATAATACAAGAGGTGCTAGATCACCGTTGTTTTTTGTGGCTCAGTAGAACTCCATATTATATATATACCACATTTTATTAATCCACTCATGTATTGATGGGCACTTGGGTTGTTTCCTCATCTTTGCAACTGTGAATTGTGTTGCTATAAACATTTGAGTGCAGGTGTCTTTTTTGTAGAGAGACTTTTGTTCTTTTAGGTAGATGCCCAGTACTGGGATTGCTAGATCAAATGGCAGTTCTACTTGTAGCTCTTTGAGGTGTCTCCATAACACTTTCCACAGAGGTTATACTAGTTTGCAGTCCTACCAGCAGTATTTGAGTGTTCCTATCTCTCTGCATCCATGCCAACATTTATTGTTTTGGGACTTTTTGATAAATGCCATTCTCTCTGAACATAAGTGATATCCCATTGTGGTTTTGATTTGCATTTCCCTGATGATTAGAGATGTTGAGCATTTTTTCATATGTTTGTTGGCCATTAGTCTATCTTCTTTTGAAAAGTTTGTGTTCATGTCCTTTGCCCACTTTTTGATAGGATTGTTTGATACTTTCTTGTTGCTTTTCCTAAGTTCTATGTAGATTTTAGTTATCATCTCTTTATCAGATGGGTAACATGCGAATATTTTC
>CAUYRT010026308.1:0-37119 GCA_963574885.1 Lepilemur ruficaudatus | reverse complement strand
GGGGCCCATTCTTCCGGTCTTGTGTCACCTCACTTCAAATAATGGGCTCAAGCTCAATCCAGGATAATATAAGCGGTGCTAGCTCACTGTCGTTTCTTAAAATTGAGTAATATTCCATTGTAAACATATATCAAATTTTAATAATCCACTCATGAATTGAAGGGCACTTGGGTTGTTTCCACGACCTAGCAATAGTGAATTGTGCTGCCATAAACATTCGGGTGCAAATGTCTTTATTATAGAATGTCTTTTGCTCTTTTCGGTAGATGCCTAATAAGGCTATTGCTGGATCGAATGGTATTTCTATTTTTAGTTCTTTGAGGAATCTCCGAATTCTTTTCCACAGAGGTTGCACCAATTTGCAGTCCCACCAGCAGTGTAAGAGTGTTCCTGTCTCTCCACAACCTCGCCAGCATTTGTCGTTTTGGGATTTTTTGATAGAGGCCAATCTCACTGGGGTTAGGTGGTATCTCATTGTGGTTTTGATTTGCATTTCTCTAATGATTAGAGATGTTGAACATTTTTTTCTATGTTTGCTAGCTATTATTCTGTCTTCTTTGGACAGAACTTTTGAAGCAAATTGTACCAAGCAGACAAGGCAATTGAGTCAAAAACAGCTGTATGCCAACATAACAGAAGACTCTTCTATATAGCTGGAAATTAATCTATGGGCTGCACTCTTTGGATTCCTCTCTGAATACCGTGCAACCTTCATCACGGAAGTCAACATTCACGGAGAGATGGGGACAGTACTTCAGCACAATACATAATCAGCCATCCAGCTTGTCCTTATTTTCATAACATCCCCCTATTATGAGGTTAGTATTGACATTGCATCTATTATACCTATTAGGAAGGCAAAGAATCATCATCTGATGGAGTATCTAGTGCTAAAAGAATCCTTACAAAAATTTTTTAAAAACCAAAAAACAAAAGCTGCAGCCCAATCTCAACATGTGATTAATTCAGTTTTTTTTTTAACCACTCATGAGAGAAGAAACAGTACACAGAGGAATTTCAACGGTGTTTCAATTATACAAACTCAAGAGGGGTAGCAAATGCTGCAGTAACCACTGAAGTATGTTATTTATGTATTATAGGTATGATAGTAGTACAATCCACTTAGGTCAATTACCCTCAACTTAATGTAGCTTTCATGCATATCGTGGATAAGAAATAATATAAAAGAGAACTACAAAGCCTTAATGCAGACATGGAACTCTGAAGAATGTGCTATCTAAATGGCAAGTTAAATAATTGTTTAAAAGGCTTTGTATATTTGAAATATTACGGTTGTCATTAAAATTTGAGAATGTAAGGATTATGTAAATCATTTTTATCCTGTGTGACTGGTCATCGATATATTAACATACTGCAAAAATATTTTAAAAACACTGGATACAGAGAGTAAACAGCTTGTTTGAATAATTAAGTGGTTTATTAATACTCATTGGCCATTATCTAGTTTGTCTCTGAATTAAATATTTCCCAAGCTTTAAAGTGGTAGTGCAGCATACATTTTGTAAACAAGCACCTTCCATATTATCTTCTTCGAAAGGTTTAGTTTATGGCACTCGTTTGCCTTTAAATGGGAGCGCTGACCTGAAGTGTATCAATGATTAAAAAGGTCACACATCTCCTTCCACATTCTATGATGCCTGGAAAGATAGAATTTACAAAGCCTGCAAAGAACTCTACATCACAGAATGAACCATAAAAACAGTGATACTTAGCTTTAAGAACTAATATCACACTCATGGTAACTGGATTTGGACATGTCCATTTGGAACATGAGTTTGTAGTTTTAAATATTAAACCCTAACTAAATAGAACCTTTTTGAAGAACTCCTGCAACAAACATTTAGTTAATAGGAAAAAGATAACCTTTCACTTAAGTCACCTTTTTTTTTTTTTTGAGACAGGGTCTCACTCTGTCTGTCCCTCAGGCTAGAGTGCAGTAGCATCATCATAGCTCACTGCAACCTCAAACTCCTGGGTTTAAGTGATCCTCCTGCCTCAGCCTCCCAAGTAGCTGGCACTTTGGGTGCATGCCACCATGCCCAGCTAATTTCTTAAAGTTTTTTTAGAGATGAGGGTCTTGCTATGTTGCTCAGGCTGGTCTCGAACTACTGGCCTCAAGCAATCCTCCCACCTCGGCCTCCCCAAGTGTTAAGATTACAGGCGTGAGCCACTGCATCCAGCCTCAGTTCACTTTTATAGTGACACGTGGTTTTTTCATTTGTGTTATCTCATTGGAATCTCCACAGTAATCATGCAAGTTAAGTAGAGAAGTTCCATCTTAAGTTCCATCTATTAGAGATGAAGTAACTCAAGGTTTGTGAGATGCCATCTGAGGTCAGATACAGTAGTGAGGCTAGGACTGCACCCCAGATCTCCTAAAACAACACATGCAAAGTGCCTAGTGCAGTTCCTGACCCTCTTTGTGGACTAGATGAAAGATACTTCCTTTTTTCCCCTGACTAGCTCAGTGCTCTTCTCCATTTCAAGGCACTGCCCAGTCCTGTAGCAGCAGATTTAAATAATACACAAACAAAAAATTGTTGATGGAAGTTGAATGATACCAAAATGAAGAAAACAAAATAAGCCTGTTAGTCATAATATCTGCTGCAAATAAAAGCAATTTAGAGATTTTCAATGGTAGGAATTACCTTTGTCTTTATGATAATAAGTTTCCATTCTTGAACTGGAATGGTCTACAACAAAAACTAGTAACCACAAAATAAGTAACAGTAACTCCTTAAGTGGTACAAATTGAGGATCCCTAATCCAAACATCCGAAATCTGAAATACTTCAAAATCCAAAACTTTTTGCGTGCCAACATGATGTCAGATGGGTGGCTGACATAGTGACAACTTGCTTTCTGATGGTTCAATGTACACAACTTCGTTTCATGCATAAAATTATTTAAAATATTGTATAAAATTACCTTTGGGCTATGTGTAAAAAGGTGTATATAAAACAAATGAATGTCATGTTTAAACTGGGGTCCCATCCATTATGTATATACAAATATTCCAAAATCGTACAAAATCCAAAATCCAAAACACCTTCAGTCCCAAGCATTTCAGATAAAGGATACTCAACCTGTATATCACTTGAGAAAATGTTTCCTGAGGAAACTATCATATCAAGGAATACATCTCCATTAGCCAATGAAGCCATAAATAAAAATGTTAATGAAGTGAAATTGGTCATGAGGAGGGTAAAATAATTATCAAGAAATTGAAAAGCTTAATTCATTTTGACACATTTTGAAAAAGAATCTCAAATGCATCATAGCAAATTTTACTAATTAAATCAGAAATCCATTATCATTTTTTGCTTCTATGATTTAATTTGTACATCTTTATTTTTAATTTAAGGACAACTATGAACAAAACATAAAAATCACTGCATTTTCTTGTTCTGAAATCATATATGTCCTATTCTACATAATACCTCATCTGCCCTCATATTTTGTTTATACTCTAGTACATAATATTCAGGTTTGATGACCTTGACAACAGGACTTTCCTTACAAAATGTACTCATAAATCTGAAATTGGTCAATCAGCTATTTAGGAAGAGAATTAAGTGAACCTAGTTTTGTAGCAATATGTTTAAGTTAAAGGTTCAAGATACACTCTAAGAAGGTTGAAAATGCCATCATCTTCCCCCTGGATGGTCAAATTTTCACCTTATACTCTTTCAATCTGACTTGATTTGTCCTCTAAAAGCTGACTTGTTCTTTCCAAATGCCTTCTGATAGTGTGGATAATAAGCTATAATTCAGTACAGGGCTCCTCTGGGTTATATGAGGATTATGATCACTGTAGTTAAAATCTAAATCATATACAAAAAAAATAAGCTATAGCAAAGTCTGCAAAATCCCCCACTCCTAGAAAAATTCCTGAACTTTCATTTTTTAAGTGTTATCTGTGTTGATAAGTGGGCTTAGGTGGAGTGAGCTTTAGACTTGACTTAATTCTACAAACACAAAGTCTTAAGAAATTCTGTCTTTATGACATCCTGTTTTGAGGACATTCTGTCTTAAGAAAAACAAGAAAAATTTACCACTTTCATGCTATCATTAATTTTACTCATTTCAAAGCACATCATATTTCCAAAAACATAGAAATCAACAAATTTAAATTATGTGCATTCGGATGGCACTCACCTTTAGAGAATCAAAACAGGCCACCACACGACCATTTTCCACATGGCAAACTCTTGGTGGATGGGCAAACTTGCAATCTGCATCAGCTCGAGAGCAAGTTCCTCTCTGAAATTCTCTACAGACTTCTAAAGTCAGCCACTTGGTATCACGAATCAGGGCAACATTGACAGCCGTCATATTGAAAGCAAAATTAAAATCAAGTACACCCTCTTTAGGACAATATTACTGCCGATTGCTAAAGGCTTAAAAATGAATTCAAGCTAAATGTGAAGAGATAACAGCTTACTTTGGTGAAATGTCTATTTGTTAGTACTTAGGTCTTCATTTAAGTCAAATCTGGTCTAGTCGAGCAAAAAGCCAATCATAAAATAAAAATTGTATCAGAATAACTAAAAATCAGATTAGAGACCAATTCCTAAGAAGGCAACTGTAAAGGTTAAAATATTGAATGTTTTATTGTGTTCCTTTGCCGAATTTACTTCCAATAACTGGCAGACTTTCAAAAGAACTCTGTGCTCTCCAGTTGATGTTTTCAATTATTCTTACAAAAAGCATATGCTGCTGGCTGCCCTTCAATTTGTGGAATGGTCTCAGATCAGTGGGGGGAGAAAGGTTTTTCTCCCTATTTCTTAGCTTTAAAAAATAAGATTGGGAAGGATATTAGAACTCAAAAAAAAGTTTTGATGCAAAATCAAGGGGAGGAAAAATGACTAAGAAAACTGAGAATCACAGAAAAAAAGAAACGGACAAGTTGCTGACAGTGAACTACAAGCACACCAGGTCTGGCGGGGAGAGGGTGGGGAATGGTATGGCAGGGAGAGAGGTTTATAAAGAGATAGCTCTAGAGTAGAATCCAAGCAGCAGAGTTTTCAGAAAAGGCACTTTTCAGAACCTGCAAGAAAAAAATAAATAACATTAGCTAAAATAATACAGTGCTTCCGTTTCAAACTCTAGATTTGGAAAAGAAATAACCATATCCTATTTAAAATAGGAAGCATCTAGATACTGACAGTGCAACATAGTACAGTCAGCTATTGTCAATAAGAAGGGCATTTCCCAGTGTAAAACTGTGCACAGTTAAAGGAAGCAACTGCTTAGATTTACTGTTGTAGTACAAGACTGGGCAACAACCTCATATGAGGTAGGGTGGAGGATGGAAATGTAAAATGTGCATCAGATAAAGAAAAAATCCTTTGAAAAAATATTGTATTTTTTCTGTGTAGGCTCTCTTAGTCTCTATGAAGAGAAACTGGAACAACTCAGAAGGTTTCAGCATACACAAACAAATGAGACGGAAAGCACTGTTCAGTGGTACATTAAATACCATACAGCTTTAAGGTTTGCAGTTTAACTCAGTGTCAACCAGAACAATTTTGAGCAACTCAGTTGAAAAGATACATGAAAAGTTAATTTACTGGCATTATGCCATGAACACACAAAAAACAAAAAAAATACTGAAGCAAAAGTAAGCTCTGACAATTAGAAAAATCAGCTAATTGTTAACTTCAACAAAAGGTAGAATTAAAGTTCTTGAAAAAAATCTCACTTAAGTTTCTGAACAATATTCTCAATAACTTTACAAAATCTGAATTTTGTACAAAGTCACTTCTGTCACTTCTCTTACTGCTACAATATTTGCCACGTGAATTTTCCAGTTTGTTTCTGGAAAACCTAATAGCCAATCATGAATGCTGAATAAAAGTTAGTTACTGAATGAGGAGCCTCAGGGACAAGATGCAGGGCTTTCCTGCAGAAGTTCTATAACTGCTCTCACTGCTTTGGGGCCCTTTTGCACTAAGATATATGCAGGACCAAGTTCTAGAGGGTTAAGGTTGTCAGGCAAATGATCTCTAGAAAAAAACATTTAAATAGCCCGATGGGGGAAATGCAAATCAAAACCACAATCTGATGACCACTTCACACCCACCAGGATAACTATAATAAAACAGACCAAAAAACTGGAGAAATTGGGAGCCTCATACATCGTGGGTAGGAATGTAAAACAGTGCAACTGTGGCAAACGGTCTGATAGTTCCTCAAAATCTCAGAGTTACCATATAACCTGATACTCCCATGTCTCAGTATGTACCCAAAATAATTGAAAACAGGTGTTTAAACAAATCTTTGTACAGGAAGGTTCATAGCAGCACTATTCACAATGGCCAAAAGGTGGAAATAATCCAAGTGTCCATCAGCAGATGAATGGATAAAGAAAATGTGGTATATCCACACAATGGAATATTGCTTCACCATTAAAAGGAATGGAGTACTGATCCATGCTACAGCATGATGGACCTTGAAAACATTACGCTAAGTGAAAGAAGCCAGATACAAAATGCCACAGTGTATGATTTCATTTATATGAAATATCCAGAATAGCCATTTCCACACAGACAGAAAGTAGATTAGTGGTTGCCAGGGGTTAGGAGGAGGGGAAAATGGGGAGTGACTGCTTAATGAGTATGGGGTCTCCTGTGGGGGTGATTAAAACATTGAACCATTTTTTAATATACCATAACCCATTCACTGAATTATACACTTTAAATGGATAAATTGGATAGTACGTGAATTACATCTCAGTAAAGCTGTTAGAATTTTTTAAAAAGTCTAAAGAGACATGACAACTAAAAAAAAAAAGCCTGATGAGTAATGAGATTAGCTATCCCAAGCCTTCTGAAATTCTCCTTAAACACAGATTCTTCTCAGTAGTGTTACTAAGTCGAATTTCAAGAGTAAATTAGTTCCCATACTGTAACTGACTTATTGTATTATGGAAATACTCTGAAAGAGTATGTTCTGGGAAGTTTGTAAATTTATATTCAAAGATATATTCCAATTTACCTACAACTAAATTATATAGGCTGCCTGAACACATTTGAAACACAAATAACAAAAAACTGAATACACACACACACACACATATATATATGTTGAAAATCTGCTTAAAACATAAACAGTGAGGGTCTGGAGAAAGATTTTTCTACAGAGATCCATCAAGTACAGAAACAGATAATAAATAATAAATTTGAATTTTAAACTTCTAGAAATGAAAAATACAAACAGTAATTGGTCTCTGGCCATGCATTTTATGTAAGATCAGGGATGGGGAGAAAAGGAATATTTGTTGTTCTTTTTTTTTTTTCCTGGCCTGTAACCTCTGATGGAGCCCTGGCCAATTTCTCAAAGCAGTTCCAGCCAGCACATGCCTTCCTTCATACTGGAACTATTTTGGGGGCTGGCTCAGAAGAAACTAGGTGCAACAACTCAAGGAAGCTGGTGTGAGGCTGGGGAGAAATTCTCTTGTACAGCTCTGCTCATTTATGTATAAAAGACAGGGAGAGGTGCCAGTTTTCCCTGTATTCTGAGGATCAAGTTTGTTTGGGGGATAATATAGCTTTATCTTTACTACCTTAGACTTGAGTAATAGGAATCAAGTTTTGCCCCTTTTTTTTAAAGACAACTTTATTGAAGTATGGTTTACATATCATGCCATTACTCCATTTTAAGTGTACAATTAAATGATTATTAGTAAATTTACAAGTTGTACAGCTATTCACACAAATCAGTTTTAGAACATTTCTTTCCCCCTATTGTGACCCCTAATTCCCATTCCCAACATTTCAAGCATGCCCCTCCCCTCCACAATGCTCACCGCATCCCTCAGATGTGGCTCTACCCCACAAATCCCCAAATCCCTGGTGAACACCACCACCATTTGAGCACCGTAGTGTTAATCAGTCACTACCAATTTGATGGCGAGTACATGTGAAGCCCATTCTTCCGATCTTGTGTCACCTCACTTTGGATCAAGGTGGGCCCAGGAGACTCTAGAGCCTGACCTTCTGAAAAATTGGAGCCTACCCTGGGAGCCCTGCCTAATTGCTTCCAGATTTAGGCTTCCTGGCAGCCATGATGTTTCTGCAGAACTGCCTTTGTTCCCAATGCTGGAATTAAATTTGCATTGCTTTCTTGTACCATAAGGTCTCCTGCTTCAGTTGCCAGGCACCTACTGTGTGCCCCTGGGGTGATGAGTGTTGTCACTGCCATTCTGGGAGCATGATGTTGTCAGGCCTGGGTAAGCACTAGAATAATACTTAATTTTGCTGGCTAGTGGCCTTGGGCCTTCTGGAGAAATTCCCTGTCTTAGGGAGGCAGCTATGAGGTATAAGGGGTAAGAGAGACCTGGAGACTCCTGAAGAGCTTCCCTGGGAGATGGGGTTGGCTGTTTGCTAAGTATACTCCAATCAGACAGGGAGCTTTTGTAGCTGGGGCAGATGAAGCTCAGGGGAAAAGTTAATGAAAGGACTCACTCTTGGTTTTCAGCTAGTCTTGGTTGTTGCCACATTGCGGAGGTTGGGGAGGGAAGCTCCGCACGCTGGAACCGATGTCTCTGGGGCCTGAAATGGTCAGAATTTCCAGGGCTTCCATAGCAACCTGAAGTTGGAGAGTAGGTAGAGAGAAGCGTATCTGGCTCTAAATGCTTGTCCTTCAGGCTAATGGCTCCATGTGTCTCTCATCGCTCATTCTGTCCTCTGTAGTTCTCTGAGCCTTTCCCCCTTCAGCTTAGAAAACCTTAGGCAGTTTGGAGCCACGGGCCCTACATTTTCCAATAGGAGATAGAAACTCAGTCACTTTTATCTCTCTCTGGAAGCCTGTGGCAAAGAAGCTTCAGGTTTGTACCGATGGTGCCTGAGAGCCTTGCGGCTTTGCTTGTCACTTCCTTGCTGTCTGTAGTCATGGCTTAGAAAGAGAGACGCTGGGGTTCCTAGAACCAGAGCTGAAGTGGAGATGACAGCCCATGGGCTCCCAGAGGAGGGGGCTGGCTCTTTCTGACAGGCTGTCCTGGGCTTGCTGCTGCTCTTCAGCTGGAGCACTCTCGCCCCGCCGACCTTTCTCAGGTACAGCACTACTCCCTGCGGGGGAGGGGCGCTCCCTGTGGCAAGAGCTATTTCTAGAAGCTGGCGGGGACAGGAGAAAGGGGGCCTGCACTTCTGGTAGGGGCTGATCCCTCTTACTCTCCAGAAGGGGTGGAGTGGGCAGTGGCAGACCCTTCCTGCTTGTCTCCAGCCCCCTTGCCTCTCTCTTCAGCATGGTCCACCACCCTCACTCGTGCCAGACCACCCAGGATGCCGGTGGCTGCCACTACCCTCTGTTTCTTCTGTCCTCGGCTGACACTCCGGAGGAAGCCTACTGCTGCCATCTGCAGGCTGCAGGGGGCTCCTGCTGCGCCGGACTGAATTTGAGGCCCTATTCCAAGTCAACCTGTCCGCTCTGCCGCCTCCGCCCATCCTCAGGTGAGAACTCCAGACTGGGACGTAGACAGGGTGTTCCAGTATCAGGGGCTCTGTTCCTAAATTCTGGAGTGGAAGGCTTGTAGTTTACAGACTAGTAGAAGGACAGACAGGAAACAGAAAATCACGTAAATCATGATTGCAAACAATTACAGAGGAAAAGCTCAGGAGGCTGTGAAAGCGGATAACAGGGAGCCATGGTGTATGTTGGGTGGGGCAGACGGCGTAGGGGGAGTTGTCAACATTCAGAAGATCTTGCAGTCCGTGGATTACACACTTTATCATAGGGGCTTTTAATCCTGAATCTCTCCTTGCGTGGCTTCAGGGTACCTGTGAGCCCCTGAATTTGTATGCAAATGTGCGTGTACGCATGCCTGCATATATCTGGGGAGTGGGTCCCGGGCTTTCTCCGGACTCTCTGGGGCTCGTACCCCGCAGACTGGAGCAGCGACAGAGTGGATGGAGCCAGCATCCCGACGCTCTCCCATCTCCCACAGGGGCCCAGGCCCGCTCCTAGCGCTGGGCCTCCACAGCCTGCTGCTCGTGGCCCAGATGAGCGCAGACCTCTGACACTCAGCGATCGGGGCCCGGGCCCGGCTCTCGCGGCTCGGCGGCAAGACTAGGCGAGCTGGAGGCTTATCTGCGCCTGCGCACTGGGGCCGAGCGCTCAGCCCCTGCTCGGGCGCGCGCCCTCCTCGGCCCCGCCCCTCTCTGACGTCGCCTCTGGCGCAAGACGGCGCGGGGCAGCCCTCGGCAGCCTCCGGAGCTCAGACCCGCCTCGCCCCAGAGACTGCGCCTGCGCGGGCACGGGACGTCTGCTCCGCGATGACGGTGAGTGGTCCCAGGTCCCCCGAGCCCCGGCCCGCCACCTCCGGGGTGCGTACCCATCCCCCACGCCATCACACCTTCGTACCTGCCCTGGCCATCCCCCGGCCTCCTCCTCCCGCATTCCTCTCCCCCAGCTCCCCGCCTCTGCGCTGAGCCCACCCGACGTTCCCACCTTTCTCTCCAGGCCAGCTCCGTGGAGCAGCTGCGGAAGGAGGGCAACGAGCTGTTCAAATGTGGAGACTACGAGGGCGCCCTGACGGCCTACACCCAGGCCCTGGGTCTGGGCGCGACGCCCCAGGACCAAGCCATTCTGCACCGGAACCGGGCCGCCTGCCACCTCAAGCTGGTGAGGGAGACGGGCCGCTTGGCCCATCTCAGCTGCCGCTTGTCCCTGGCTGGGCATTCACTTTCCCAGGTCACCCCCACTTGTCAGATGTCTTTAGGCCTCAGGGTGGAAGGTGTGGAACGGGCGACCATGGAGAACAAGAGGGCCCCTGCTGCTCGGTTAGTGTCCCGAAAGGGAGATGATCATGTTCTCAGGGTCCTGTTCTTTCTCAGGAAGATTACAACAAAGCAGAAACCGAGGCATCCAAAGGTAGGGGAATGTGGGCCCTCGTGTGGAGCTGTGGGGCTTTTATGGTGGGCAGGGACTCTGGGACCACTGCACCGTCACATTCTCCTCCTCTGGCCCTGGAAACACAGCTGCCTTCTATCTTTCCCACTTCCTCGGGTATTTCCTTTTCTGCAGCTACCCTCACCTTTTCTGAGGCTGAAGTACCGAGCCCCACATTCATCCCCCCACCTTCCTCTGGCCCTCGAGATCTTTCCCTACTGCTCTTGCCTGGAGACGGTGGCCTCATGGGTGCTGACAGAGCTCCTGTCTGTGCTCAGCCATTGAAAAGGACGGTGGGGATGTCAAAGCACTTTACCGGCGGAGCCAGGCCCTAGAGAAGCTGGGCCGCCTCGACCAGGCTGTCCTTGACCTGCAGAGATGTGTGAGTCTGGAGCCCAAGAACAAAGTTTTCCAGGAGGCCCTGCGGAACATTGGGGGCCAGATTCAGGAGAAGGTATGTGAGTGACCGAGAGAGATGGAGGGATTGACTGGTGGTAAAGGGATCTGGGTCACGGGTGTAGACACACTCCTCCAGAGAGGAGATACTCATGGCACATGAGCATGTAGAATGATGCTCAGCCTTGTCTTCGGTTAGGAAAAAAGCAAACTAAAATGGCATCATGGTACTGTCTTTTTGGTGGTCTGTTTGGCAAACGTTTAAAAGTTGTACACTTTTTGAGGAAAGAGGCAGATACTTCAGAGGCGAGGCTGGGGGGACACGGGCTCTCTCACGACTGCTGGAGGGAGTCTCAATTGGTACAGCTCCTTCCAGAGTACTTTAGCATATCTATTAAATTTTAGGGCCAGGCACAATGGCTCACACCTGTAATCCTAGCACTTTGGGAGGCTAAGGTGGAAGGATTGCTTGAGCCCAGGAGTTTGAGGTTGCAGTGAGCTATGATGAGGCCACTGCACTCCATCCTGGGTGACAGGGCAAGACCTTGTCTCAAAAAAATTTTTTTAAATGAGTATATCCTGTTATCCAGTATGTTTACTTTTTGCTGTTTCCCCTAGAGAAACCTTGCCCATGTGCACAGGTCAGCATGTGTGTGTTTATTTCAGTCTTGCTTGTAGTAAGGAAAACTTGGAACTTGCCTAATGCCCAGCCACGGGGGAATGGCTACCTAAACTGGGCGATATCCTTACTACAGACTCTTACGTTGTAGTTACTGGGAATAGGTAGAGCCACATGTGTTGACATGGAAAGCTCTCTAACACATGTTGAGTGGAAAAAGCAAAATATGTAATAACATATATAGTATGACACCATTCATGTCAAAATAATCCCCTACATAGCAAAACGATACTATGATTTTTTCTATGGATACACTTTGGTATGTAAATACAAAGAAAATTATTTTAAAAGCCATCAAAATGATAACACTATGACCCCTGGGGAAAGGAATGGGATGGAGGGGGCTTTTCAAAGAGACTGCTTCATTTGTTAATATTTTCGTTAACAAAGAGATATTGTATAATGCATACATTTTTAAATTAACGTAGGAGAGAAGAATCTAAAGACCATCATGAGCTGTAACCAAGCTTGCATTAACCAGATAATTTGGAGTTAAAATGCTGATACAGTAGAAGCAAATAATATGATGGCCACCACCTTACTGAAAGGGTGGAACCTGGGAAAGCGAAATAATTTTCCTCCAGGTGCCAGCTTCGTTTGATTGGTGGTGGTTGCCGAGAGTCCTGTGTTGAGGAGGATTCAGAAGCAGATTGCCTGGGCTTGGTGGGGGAACATGCCATGACTGATTAGCCATGTCTGCCATGGATGCAAGAGGGAACAAGGAAGTGATATGCATGCCAGACTCGAGTCACCATCTATGATCAGGACCTTGGAGGGTGGGAGAATAGGCCTAGGATGATCTTGCCCATTCAAATTATTTATACAAATTGCCAAGAAGAGAATTTTGGAGCTAAAGGAGTGTTAGTAACTACCTCACAACCTGCCAGCTCCCTTGCAGGCGGTATGAATGTTGAGTTCAGGGCCATGGGTGGCACATTTATGCTGCCATGACACAGATGGCACCACTGAATAGGTTGCCCCATGGCTAACAGGATGCCTCCTCTTCTGAAAGGCACTGCCTTCAGCATCATTGCTGTCCCTGCTGCCCAATCAGGAAGTAGCTCAGAGAGGAAAACAGCTACAGGAAGTTTAGGAAGAGCTGCCAGGTGAGTCTCTTCCTGCCCAAGGCAGCTTGGTGCAAGCCCTGAGCCTAGACCTCCTCACGGTGCCTCCCAGAAACAGGAGCCAGGCCCTAGGAGGAGCTAGAGAAAACAAGTAGGGAATGTGATATCTCTGGCTACGAGAAGTGATTTTTTCCATGCTTTGATGGTTTGCCGTAGGTGCGATACATGTCCTCAACGGATGCTAAAGTGGAACAGATGTTTCAGATCCTGTTGGACCCAGAAGAGAAAGGCACTGAGAAAAAGCAAAAGGTATAGGCCCTGGCCTGAGCCAGTGGGGGCTGAACTCCCCGCAGAGCTGCCCATCCATCGCACTCTCTCTGTTCACCTGTGTTGGCCCCGGAAGCCCCTGCCTCCCTGGTCTGCTGCATGGTACTCCTCCAACTGTGCAGCTGGGCTCATGGGGCCTGGACGGGAGCTCTGAGGGCTTGGCGTCTTGGTGTGAACCAAGGAAAGGGAACCAGTCAGTGTTCACATAGTACCTTGCTGGCCAAACCCTGTGCCAGGAGCTGGGTGTACAGAGGTGACCAAGGCACTGTCCCTGCCCCTCAGGATCTGCTGGGGACTCATATTTAACTATCAATCCTGAGAGCAGGCTCTTCCTTCTACTTACAGAGGAGGAAACTAAAGTTCATAGAGATTTAATTTTTGGCCACGGTCACAGATCCAGAGCTTGGGGCCTCTGCCTATGCTGTGTGCAGTGTCAACATTATCATGCACTTCCTTTGACACAGGCTTCTCAGAACCTGGTGGTGCTGGCCCGAGAAGACGCTGGGGCTGAGAAGATCTTCCGGAGCAATGGAGTTCAGCTCTTGCAACGCCTGCTGGACACGGGAGAGACTGACCTCATGCTGGCGGCTCTGCGCACGCTGGTCGGCATTTGCTCTGAGCACCAGTCACGGGTAGGTGGGGCGGGAGCCTAGTTATTGCTTCAGTTTGTCTGTCTGTCCGTCCATTTATCCTTCCATCCATTCACCCTTCCATCCACCCTCTACCTCTCATCTTATTTCGAAAAGAACTTAAGGCAGAGGAGACATATAACGAGAGAGAGGAAAAATAAAAATGGCACAAAAATTGTAACAAAATACCATAGGCAAAAAAAATGGCACAAAAAAGACCAATGTGAATTAGGATGAAGTAGGGCCAGGAAGAGCAAAAACAGCCCTTGGGCCCCCTGAGCACTTGGTTTGCATGGGTTTCCTGCAGCCAGCTCACACAGCAACACCCGGTGACTAACTCGGTAGTGTCCGTATGGTGCAAGCAAGCTTGTTACCCAGAAAAGGGCACTGGTCCTTGCTCTAACGACCACACTGGCATTTCCTCTGGAGGGTGGTCCTCACAGTGAGTGATGTGGTCAGTGATGTCATGACATCTCAACCATCAAGATAGTGACCTGATACATAGGACTTGACCCTGACATGATTCTCAGCGTGGACTGTGGTGGCCCAGTGCAGACAGTTCAGCAAGAACAGTCCTGTTCGTGGGCCAGTGTGGTGAAGGCCACACACCTAGCTCTTATCTGAGCTGGCTTGCTCGAGGGGACAGGGGCTTGACACTGATTGCTTTTAGAGGAGCTTGCAACTCCTAGATCACGGGTGGAACTATGAAATATTCGATGAAATCTCTTTAGGCCAAGCTTGGGCTATAATTTTGGACCTCCCAGGGTTAAGAATGGTAAAACCCTATGAATTGTCAACTCCTTCAGCCATCCCAGTGTGAACTGGGATAGACCTAAGTGGTCCTTCTGGGGTTCTCCAGCTTAGAAATGGGGTGGAAAGGTCTTGCAGGCCCGTCCATGCATGTCTACATCCCCAGGGTGTGGCCAGAACTTGAGGGTTTGGACTGGGGAGAAACTAGGCTACTAGGTCTGGTGGTCAGATAGCTTTGTCCAGGTTTATGTTTCTCCTCCTCAGGGAGACACGAGCTAAAGCAGCTGTATTGTGTCTTCTCTGGAGCCAAGGAGAGGTAGTGGGACACTGCTCTGGAATGTTTTCTTTAGGAATCCTTTCCAACAGAATTATCCTGGTATTACCCAGAGTCACACCATCAGACACGTCCGCTTTGTTTTCACTTGGAGCTGGTCCTTCCACCCAGATGTTTTCTCACCTTCTGACCACACTCTTTAACTCATAGTTAGGGATCTCTGTGGCTGCCCTTCACCAACTGGGGGCTCTGTCCACTTCTCTCCCACCCCAGACAGTGGCAACCCTCAGCGTGCTGGGAACTCGGCGAGTGGTCTCCATCCTGGGCGTGGAAAACCAGGCCGTGTCCCTAGCTGCCTGCCACCTGCTGCAGGTTATGTTTGATGCCCTCAAGGAAGGCATCAAGAAAGGCTTCCGAGGCAAAGAAGGCGCCATCATTGTGGGTGAGCGGTCCTTTGGATGTTGCTGTCGCGGAGGGGATGGGGCTGAATGAGCCAGGCCAGCTCTTTTGGGACCAGACTTGGAGCTGCAGGTTATTCAGGAATATGACTTGGTGACAGTATTTTACTCTAGATTCTCAGCAGCCAAGGTACTTGGAAGGCTGGAGCTCAGTGCAGAAAGCAGAATGTAGGTTCCTGCTTCCCTGTGTCTCCCTGGCTCATTGGGGAAGTTCAAGGGTCAAACAAGGCTGGGCCACCATGGAGCCCACTAATGTCTTCTTGTTGCCAGATCCTGCCCGGGAGCTGAAGGTCCTCATCGGTAACCTCTTAGAGCTACTGACCGAGGTGGGAGTCTCCGGCCAAGGCCGAGACAATGCGCTGACCCTCCTGATTAAAGTGGTGCCTCGGAAGTCTCCTAAGGACCCCAACAACAGCCTCACCCTCTGGGTCATTGACCAAGGTAGGTGATATACTTTATAAAAACTTGCTTGGGTGGCTGAGGCCTGCTTGTCCTTAGGAATGATAAGAAAAGTAGCAGTGGTATCCAGCCACATGTCTGTGTTGATGTGCGTCCAGTGGCCTGCGCAGTACCCTTAGGGAGCTCAAAGTTAGACCCTTCAGTCGTGTCTGTGTGTAGATGTATGCCCACTGAGCAGGCCTGCACTCAGGTTAACAGGGAGGCTGGGCTAGCTTTCTGTATCTGAAGGTTTTTTTAGTGAGCATGTATTACTTCTACACTCAGAGAAAAAGTAATTAAAGTTTACTATATCAATTTGCATTTCCCTTTTCCCCTAAAAGATGAATAAGAAAAACTTTGCAAAGGCTCTACGTGGCACATCTGCCGGGTCCTTTCACTCAGCTCATCTGCTTTTGTTATCACGATGATCCTATGAGGTGTGGGTGTTACTCTCCCCTTAGTCTTACCACGGAGCCTCAAAGCCCCAGAGCGTTCAGCCCACGGGCAGGGACGGCATGCAGGCCTTGCTTCCGAGCTCCTTCCCTGGCACCACAGCTGCCTCCTGTAGGTAGCCGAGACACGCGATCTCCGAGCTGCCCCGACGCGCACAGTCGTCTGACCGCTTGTCTAAGGGAGATGGTCCTGCTTTTCTGTGCATCTCCCAGGAAGCGTCTTTCCTTTCCCTGTCGGGGTCGGAACTGGTATTCTGCTATCTAAATGGGGTGTCTTTTCAGGTCTGAAAAAGATTCTGGAGGTGGGGGGCTCTGTACAAGACCCTCCTGGGGAGCTCGCGGTGACAGCGAACAGCCGCATGAGTGCCTCCATCCTCCTCAGCAAGCTCTTCGATGACCTGAAGTGTGATGCCGAGAGGGAGAATTTCCACCGCCTCTGTGAAAACTACATCAAGTAAGGGAGTGTGTCCCGTCTCCCATTGCCAGGGGTTCCAACAAAAAAGTTATCTCCTTGGCCGGGCTCGCTGGCTCACGCCTGTAATCCTAGCACTCTGGGAGGACGAGGCGAGTGGATTGTTTGAGTTTAGGAGCTCAGGACCAGCCTGAGCAAGAGCGAGACCCCGTCTCTACTAAAAATAGAAAGAAATTAGCCAAACAACTAAAAATAGAAAAGTTAGCCGGGCATGGTGGCGCATGCCTGTAGTCCCAGCTACTCAGGAGGCTGAGGCAGGAGGATCGCTTGAGCCCAGAAGTGTGAGGTTGCCGTGAGCTAGGCTGACGCCACGGCACTCTAGCCCAGGCAACAGAGTGAGAATCTGTCTCAAAAACAAAACAAAACAAAAGTTACCTCCTTGAGGAGAGACAAAATGAAAGGCTTTCGGCAGGGACAGCACCTTGGGGAGGACTAGCGGGCTAGACAGAGGGGTCCTGAGGCCCATTTCTTCTTCCAAAGTGACCTCACCAGGGAGGTTCTTTTTCAAATCAATTTTCCAATAAGGCAGCAAATGTCATCGAGCATGTGCTGTGTTTACTGAGCACTTACTACAAGTCTGTTCTGACACAGAAGTGAAACGTGACAGTCCTTACCCTTAAGGAGCTTACAGCTGTGGGGGTGAAGACTGATGATAAATTATGAAAAAGCAGAACAATTTCAGATCTTAATAAGTACGGAAAGGAAATAAATGGTGGTGTGAGGGAGGGTAACCTACCTTAGATGGTACGTCATCGGGGAAGTCTCGGATAAAAGCGTCAATAAAGAAAAAACAGTGATGATTGTCCAGCTGGAAATGTCCTTGTCTTCCCACTGACAGCTTTTCTTGTTCTTTCTGCCCAAGTAGTGCAGGCACCTGGCCGGTGGAGGGGAGAGGAAGGAAGGGGAGTCCCTGTATACTGGCCTTGGCGTGACAGTTGTCACCCTGTGTCTCTCAGGAGCTGGTTTGAGGGCCACGGGCTGGCCGGGAAGCTACGGGCCATCCAGACAGTGTCCTGCCTCCTGCAGGGCCCATGTGATGCCGGCAACCGGGCCTTGGAGCTGAGTGGGGTCATGGAGAGCGTGATTGCTCTGTGCGCCTCTGAGCAGGAGGAGGAGCAGCTGGTGGCCGTGGAGGCCCTGATCCACGCAGCCGGCAAGGCCAAGCGGGCCTCATTCATCACCGCCAACGGCGTCTCACTGCTGAAGGACCTGTACAAGCGCAGCGAGAAGGACAGCATCCGCATCCGGGCCCTGGTGGTGAGAGGCAGGCCCGGGTGGTAGACAGGCAGCCAGCAGTGTCTCGGGGGCGGCCCCAGCACGCTCCAGGGGAAAATAAAGGATATTCTCAGCCTTGTTGAGGCAAGAGGCGTGGGCCTGGTTCCTCCCACCACAGGGCTTATGGTCAAGTCAGAGAGATGAACCAGCTAGAGAGGACACCTGGGAATGCAGGTGGCACATGCTGTCTCTTTGCTGGTCAGAAGGGTCGTGTGGAAAGACTGGGCCTGCAGGGGTCATGCAGCATCCCCAGGAGCAGGTGGTTTGGGGACCGTCCAGCAGATGCTGGTTGTACTCCTTTGGGCACTCAGTCCTGGATTTCTCCATCCTATAGAATTTTGGCCTTGGCGGAAGCACCTATCTTCTCCCCACACCTGTCTTAGCTCTCCATGCCTCACGCTATCCATGCAAAGAGCTTTTTTGTATGTCATGCAAAAGAACAGAGCAATTCTCAGTGTAGATGGGAAGGGTTGGGGCCCAGGACAGAACAGTGGCCAGTGTGTCAGTATATAGATTCTGTATCATGTGGCCACCCAATGGCTCATTTTGCTGCCAAATGCTCTGGGTGCTAGCCTTGTGGGGTAGGGTGCTGATCTGTGTGCGCAGCCTCCAGAGAGCCATGACAGTGCCAGGGAGGGAGTCCAAGCCAGTTGTGGAGGAGCCCAGCCCCTGCCTCCTTCCCCAGAGGCCAGGCAACTGGTCATGCCTTCTTCCTCCAGGGACTCTGTAAGCTCGGCTCGGCTGGCGGGACTGACTTTAGCATGAAGCAGTTTGCTGAAGGCTCCACTCTCAAACTGGCCAAGCAGTGTCGAAAGTGAGTTGTTTGGCATTGCTGTGACCTCCCACCTGTTGGACAGGTGTCAAGACAGGAGGGTCTGGGTGGAGGATGGGGCCTCCTCCCTGCCCTGCTCTCTGGCTCAGGCAGAGACTACTCTCCCCCAGGCAGACCCCCGTGGTCCTGGCACATGAGCTGCTTCTCAGTGTTGAGGGGATGCCCAAGCCCTAATTTTCCCTCTTGGCATTGGTGTGTCCCATCCCAATCCCCAGTTCTGATGGTTGTCCACGACCCTGCATGTCCCCAGGTGGCTGTGCAATGACCAGATTGACGCAGGTACTCGGCGCTGGGCAGTGGAGGGCCTGGCTTACCTCACCTTTGATGCCGACGTGAAGGAAGAGTTCGTGGAGGATGAGTCTGCTCTGAAGGCTATGTTCCAGCTCAGCAGGGTAGCTTGTGGGTTCCTGCCCTCAACCTGGGGACACTGTTAGGATTGGCGCTGCTTTCTTGGCAGGTCTTGGCGACCCCAGGGAGGCAGGGCTGGTAGCCTGAGTGTTTGCCCTGCGTGGTATGGGCATGCTCGCCTGCACCAGCAGTGTTAGGAAGGTCTGCTCGAAGGAGTTGGGAAGGTCAAGTTTGTAAGCTCCCAAAGTCTGGGGCCTGGGGGAGGTTCCCAGATTCATCCTGGTGCCCAAGTGGTCCAGCTGAGGGTAGAACTGGGGCCCTGGGCCTGGGCAGCATTTATCCAAGTGCTGCTCTGCCCCGGGATAGCCGAATGAACGCCCCTCTGTTCCCGGCAGTCTGAGGAGAGGTCAGTGCTCTTTGCGGTGGCCTCGGCACTAGTGAACTGCACCAACAGCTATGACTACGAGGAGCCCGATCCCAAGATGGTGGAGCTGGCCAAGTACGCCAAGCAGCACGTGCCCGAGCAGCACCCGAAGGTGAGGGGGCTGCTGGAAGGGGCTGAGGGTTTCCCATCATTGGGACCAGTTGACCTGGGGCATCTGCAGCACAAGAGCCTTCCGTTTAAGCTGGTTTCTTTCCCTTTGTTCTGGCTGTTTGTCTGCCTGTTCATCAATGTCTGCTGTGAGAAGGGCCCCTCTGTCTAGTCAGCCAAGGCCCCTCTACTAAGCTGCCTCCTTCCCCAGGACAAACCGAGTTTCGTGCGGGCTCGGGTGAAGAAGCTGCTGGCAGCGGGTGTGGTGTCGGCCATGACGTGCATGGTGAAGACCGAGAGCCCCGTGCTGACTAATTCCTGCAGAGAGCTGCTCTCCAGGTGAGGCGGCCTCGGCCTTGGTGCAGAGCCAGGCTTTTCCCAGCTCCTGAGCCTCGGGGCTACGGATGTGACTCCGGAGGGAGCAGGTCCTGGTGCTGTGGGCCTCTGGGAGCAAGGCGGGGCCCCCTGCTTGGCTGCCCTCCTTTGCTGAACCCAGGAATGGAGTGTCTGCCTGCCAGAGCCCTGGACCCCACCCGCCCACCACCACCTTCTCCCGCAGGGTCTTCCTGGCTTTGGTGGAAGAGGTAGAGGACCGAGGCACTGTGGTTGCTCAGGGAGGGGGCAAGGTAAGCCGGTTTGCAGACTCCTTCCCGACGGCTGAGGCATCAGCCTATAAAACATGACTCAGTACCTGCTATGCCGGAGGTTGGTGTTAAGTGTGGGATGGAAAAACATTAATGAGCAGGCAAATGTCTTCCGCTGACTGGGTGATGCGGAAGTGGGCGGGCTCCCCAGAGTCCCTCGGCACTTACCTTGTCTCATTTACCTCCGTGGCCCTAGCGCCCAGCACAAGCCACGTCTCACCTTTAATAGGTATCGCAGGAAGTGTTTGGATAGCTTAAGGCGAGACCTCAGAGAGGTGAAGAGGGTCTGTGCAGGGAGTCAGATCCTGGGGAGAAGGAGAAGGGTGAGGCCTTGGGGTCTGCACTCCCAGGCACATCCTGGGCACTGATGGGCTTATTCCTGCAGTCTCTGATCCCGCTGGCCCTGGAAGGCACCGACGTGGGGCAGACAAAGGCAGCCCAGGCTCTCGCCAAGCTCACCATCACCTCCAACCCAGAGATGACCTTTCCTGGCGAGCGGGTGTGTGTCTTCCTGCCCCAGCCCTGGCCTCTCCTTCACCGGGCCTCGGTGGCCTCTGGCCGGAGCTGTAGCTCTTCCTTGGGACCAACAGGAAGTGGCAACTTTGCTGAGCCCTGGGGTAGGGAGAGCAGCCTTTGACAGCAGCTCTCTGAGGGGGTGGACTCCTTCCTGCGGGTCGGTGGGGTTGGTGGGGGCTGCAGCAAGTCGCCCTGACAGGTGGGTGCATCATCACAGATCTATGAGGTGGTCCGGCCTCTTGTCTCCCTGTTGCACCTCAACTGCTCAGGCCTGCAGAACTTCGAGGCACTCATGGCTCTAACGAACCTGGCGGGAATCAGCGAGAGGCTTCGGTAAGGTCCCCCGGGATGGGGGGCCTGGGTCAGGCTTCAGGATTTGGAATATCCCCAGTAGAGCACTTTAAAGTTTAAAAAACACTCATTGGCTTATTTCAGCCTCTCGGTGACTCCTCTGCATCGTACAGATGAGGAGATAGGCCAAGGACTCAGACTGCCTGGGTTCAAATCCTGGGTTCCCTAATTATGAATGTGTAACCTCAGGCAAGTTATTTAACTGCACTGCCTCAGTTTCTCCATCTGTGAAATGGGTTGATTATAGCACCTACTTCATGGAATGGTGGTGAGAATTAAATGAGAAAATATACGTAAAAGTTCTTAGTACATAGTGCCTGGTCCCTAGCATTGTGCCAAATCAAGATGTTTTAGCTGTTATTACTAATCGTGACCTTGAGCGCACCTTCACCACATGGTCATGGTGAGGATTACGTAAGATAATCCTGGTCAGGCTAAGTACTTAAATGTAGATGTTAGCATCATTATTACTACCACCCTGATCTCCTATCTCCTTGTTTCAAGCATTTTTCACAATCCCATGCTATTTCCTAGGCCTGGTTAGAAGGCTAAAAAGCACTGCAGTTCATACCTGGTGTGGGGTAGGGTGGATGCAGAAGCTCTGAGCATGCTGCCCCTTCCACCTCTGGCCCTGCAGGCAGAAGATCCTCAAGGAGAAGGCTGTGCCCATGATCGAGGGCTACATGTTTGAGGAGCACGAGATGATCCGCCGGGCAGCCACGGAGTGCATGTGCAACTTGGCCATGAGCAAGGAGGTGAGGGTTGGTCCGGGTGTTCATGACAGGCATGAATGCGGAGGTGCCTGGGCCCTGGCTGGGCTTCGCACCCTGCTGACTCAGTCTACTCCCCCCCCCTACCTGGCCACAGGTGCAAGACCTCTTTGAAGCCCAGGGCAATGACCGGCTCAAGCTGCTGGTGCTGTACAGTGGAGAGGATGATGAGCTGCTACGGCGGGCGGCTGCTGGGGGCCTGGCCCTGCTCACCTCCATGCGGCCCTCGCTCTGTAGCCGCATCCCCCAAGTGGTCAGTGCCTCTTCTTGGTGGGGGAGGAGGGGTGGACCAGCATGATGGCAGTGGGTAGGGGTGGGGGAAGTCCTAGGACGTGTGGGTGTGTTCCTTGCCAAGGTTGAGCCTGTTGCTTGGTGGTCACACCTGCCTTGTTTCCTGCAGACCACTCACTGGCTAGAGATCCTGCAGGCCCTGCTTCTGAGCCCCAGCCAGGAGTTGCAGCACCGGGGTGTGGTGGTGGTACTGAACATGGTGGAGGCCTCAAGGGAGATTGCCAGCACCCTGATGGAGAGCGAGGTGCTGGAGATCCTGTCAGTGCTGGCTAAGGGCGAGGAGAGCCCTGTCACAAGGGCTGCTGCAGCCTGCCTGGGGAAAGCAGTGGAATATAGGCTTATCCAGCCCAACCGGGATGGAGAGTGAGGGGCTGCCCCTGGGCTCATGCACACGTTACCAGCTGCAGCAGAGAGAGCCAAAACAGAAGCAGCTGTGGCTGGCGGGGGCTAGTGTACGGAACACTCTTGCCTCTCCTCCCTAGCTGCCCGTTCAATGTCCTCTGTTCTGAGTCAGCGGCTACATTTAGTCACACAGCCCTGCTCAGCCAGCACTGCCTCCAGCATCACTCAGAGGGATCCTTTTTCTGATCTGTAGACAGCCGGGAATGGGGAAGGTGCGTCCCAGCTCAGGCCGTGCATTCTGGGGCGTCGGGAAGGGCACATCAGCACATCACCAGCTGTGAGCGTCACCTGAGCTTGCTAGCAGGCCAGCCTGCGACCTTCTAATAAAAGTGTGTGGAACTCAAATGTGTGCCCTGTCCTTGGGCAGGGAGGGCTGCTGTGGGTGGGAGTATCTGGAACAGGAGCTGGGCATGGGTGTGTGTAGCAGAGCTTTGCATCAGCAGCAGAGCCGCTGCTATAGAAGGAATCCAGTGGACTCCCCGCCCGAGGGCCCAGATGAATTGCTGCTTAATCCTGTTGCAGGGACAAGGGATAAGCCTGGGAAGCTAATCAATAAAAATCTATCCAGTTCCGTGGAAATAAATGGTTTAGGGTATAGGCTGCTATATGTTAGACCCTCTATACTTTAATATTGTGAGGTGTCTGTGACCTCCATCCACTCTGCGCTTGGATTTGGGGTCGGTGCGCCGCCCTGGCATTGGCTTCCGTCTCCGGAAAAAGCACGGCCTCCTCGTCGAGGGCGGGCTCGGGCGGCCCCGGGAGCCTGTTTCCGCTCAGAGGGCTGAGCTCGGCTCGACGCTCATTGGCTCAACAGAGGTAAGTGATGGGGTCCCGAGCCAATCAGTGCAAGGTAAGAGCTGCTTCCTGTTTGGCCTTCGGACCTGCGCGTGTCCAGTATCGAGCTGCTGCTGCGGGCCCAGACTGAAGCGGATGGCGGGGTACGCGCGTCTCGGGGGTGGCTCCTCGCCAACCCTTCAGCTCAGGTCTTCATGAGTGTCCCTCAGTGGTTCTAATCCGAGCTCTGCGGCCCCGCGGGTGCCTGCAGCTGCAGGACCACCTGGTCCAACCTCTGCCTTGGTCCCACGCGCACTGGCGGTTTCGGCCCATTTTACGGACCTGCCGCAGCGGCCCAGCGCAAGCCTGGGGACCGGTCCAAAGAGGCAGCCGCGGCCAGGTGAGCGCTGTCCTGCGGCCGCCACGCCCCGCGCCGTGACGTCACCGCCGGCGATTGGCCTCGGGAGGCTGCTGCAGCCAATGGCCGCCTCGCCCAGCGCGCGGCCCTTCAAACCCGGTCTCCCTCTGGGCGCGCGACCTGTTCCGGAGGCGGCCACTCTGCGACCTGCCTGAGGGGGTAGAGGGCACAGGGTCAAGATCAAGGTCAGAGGTCCCCTTGGGTTGGGAGTAGACACAGAAGGGGTTAGGAGCCCAGGAGCTGGGGTTGCAGGAGAGACCCAAGATCTGACTTAAGAAGCTTGAAAATTTCTGTGAAATTCTGACCAAGACCGGCGCGGTGGCTCACGCCTGTAATCCTAGCACTCTGGGAGGCCGAGGTAGGAGGATCGCTTGAGGTCAGGAGCTCGAAACCAGCCTGAGCAAGAGCGACACCCCCATTTCTACTAAAAATAGAAAGAAATTAATTGGCCAACTAAAACTATAGAAAAAATTAGCTGGACATGGTGGCACATGCCTGTAGTCCCAGCTACTCGGGAGGCTGAGGCTGGAGGATCCCTTGAGGCCAGGAGTTTGAGGTTGCTGTGAGCTAGGCTGACGCCACGGCACTCTAGCCCGGGCAACAGAGTGAGACTCTGGCTCAAAAAAATAAAATAAAATAAAATAAATTCTGACCGAGCCGAGCGCACTTGCAGTGCGGGGAAAGTGGGGTAGGAACCGCCAGGCTATGCACCTGTCTCCCCATGGAAGCGTCAGATCCTTGGGAGCAGGCAGCTGTCCCTGCTGGCCCAGAGTAAGAGCTCTCAATAAATGCTTGTGGGACGAATAAATGACTTGATACGGTCCAGTTGAAATTTTGTCTATATAGATCCTTGAAAATCAAAAGGATGTCCCGTGGTCATTTTTGTGGTCACTTCTAAGTACTGGATTTGATAGGCTAATACTGTGTGCCTATTATGGTATGTGCCAGCACTCTTTATTTGCATTTATTGCAAACAATTGTGTGCGGTAGGTTCAAAAGCCCCGCCCCACCCATTTGTAAAACTGAAGAAATGGCATTGGACTCAGCGTGACTGGGGACGCTGGCACCGCTAGCTGCAGAGGCAGATGAGCGGAACACTGCCTGCCAGTCTCTCCTGCTGGCCACTGTCTGGTGGGAAGAACACTGACTGTGGGTCGGTGGGACTCGAGAGCAGCGCCCTGCGCCTCTCTGTATGACCTGGTAAGGGCTACTTTCTCGGGGAAATCTCTGTAAAACGGGGCAATTGTGGCTGCCAAGTTTACATAGGATAAAGTGCCTGATGCTGGGAAGGTGGAGCTGGAGGGGCCTCAGATCCGAGTCCAAGGCCGGAAGGGCAGGCCACTTCAGTCCCTCGCGCCCACTTCGTGGCATGCTGAGCTTGAGCCAAAAGGGAGGACAGGGAAGGTGACCCACTCCAGGAGGTTCAGCGTCTTCGTCAACCTGGTGGGACTTTAGCCAAGGCATCTGCACAGAGAACGTTTCTGGAGTGGACATCGTTGCCTCCGTGTTAGGAGGATGGGATTGCCCCCATTTTACAGATAAGGCAGCCCTTGGAAGGCCAGAGACTTCAGTGTCCCCCCAGGGGTTCTCTGCGAGGATCTCCCCGAGTTCTAGCCCTAACCCTTGGTCCCGCTGCCCACCCCAGCCAGGCAGCGGCCAGCGGAGAACACCATCGGGACATGGCCGAGGAGCAGCCCGGGGCCTGGTTCGGCTTCGGCTTCTGCGGCTTCGGGCAGGCGCTGGGCTCCGGACGCGGGTGCCGGAGCCAAGTGCACAGCCCCGAGCCGCTGGCCGCGGGCGTGGACATCTGCCGCGTGAGTGCCAGCTGGAGCTACACCGCCTTCGTGACCCGTGAGCGCCCCCCGCCCCTCCCACCCAGGGTAGCGCGCCCATTCTGGCCCCCAGTCCCGTACCCTGGGGTGGGTCCCCATTATGGCCGCTTCCCAGGAGCACCCCTCACCCTCCGTTCTGGCTACCGTGTCCCCGTCTAGAGACACGCCCGGATCCTAGTCCGCCCCTCCCCAGCCCGCTCTTTCCGCCCGCGCAGGTGGAGGCCACGTGGAGCTGTCGGGCTCCGCTAGCGGTGCAGCGGGTGGCTGCAGGGACGCGTGGGCCTCAGAGGGGCTCCTCGTGGTGCTGCGCACCGGGCCGAGGCCCGAGGCGTTACTGCAGGCCTGGGCGCCCGGCTCGGCCCTCCATGGGGAGCCCCTGTGGGCCCAGGACGTGGTGTCGGAGGCCGAGGGGGAAGACGAAGCGGGCTGTGGGGCCCAGGCTGGGACGCTGCCCCTGCTGCCCGGCGCCCGCACCTACGTGAGCCCGCGGCCGCCCTTCTACCGGACTCTGGCCCCGGAGCTGCGGGCGCGCCAGCTGGAGCTGGGCGCCGAGCACGCCTTGCTGCTGGGCGGGGCCGGCCAGGTGTTCTCCTGGGGCGGGGGCAGGTGAGTGGGGGCGGGGGCAGGTGAGCTCCAGCCCAGTGTGATTCAGAGCCGGAGCTGCCAGCTGACTGGGTCTCCCTTGCTCAGACATGGACAGCTGGGCCATGGGACTCTGGAGGCAGAGCTGGAGCCAAGGACGGTGGAGGCCTTACAGGGCCTACCCATGGCTGGGGTGGCCGCCGGTGGCTGGCATTCTGTGTGTGTGAGTGGTGAGTGACCTAGTGCTTCTCCAGACAAGCTCATGCTCTTGTCCAAACCTTCTTCCTCCTCTTCCAGTTTTGGTGGGTGGTCTAGCCAGGCCTCCTTCCACACCCGTCCCATGTCACTCCGGCCAGTCGTGATTCCTAAATGCCTCTCAAATTCGGCCCCCTGTGCCTCCGCCATCACCCACTCACACCTGGGCGGTGGCAGCTGTTTCCTGTCTTCTCTCTGGGACTGCTCTCGCTACCCCTCCTGTCCGTCTGCTGCCAGCCAGGGCTGTCTTTCTAAACTGCTCCCCAAGGGAGCATGAAGGGGTGGGGGGCAGCTGGGCCAAGGGTAACGGAGAAAGGCTGCAGTTGCCGGGTGGCCATGCTGTGCGCACAGAGCGGACACAGGGTGGTGGGGGGCTGATAGTAGGGTGTGTGACCCTGTGGTGTTGCCACAGCAGGTGACCTAGGGCCAGAATGGGGACTTTCACTGTGGATGTTGAGTCCACCACCCTGGCAGGTGCCCAGGTGCAGCCACTTCCTGGGCTGTTGGAGCCCATGCAGGAGGGCAGGCTGGAGCGGATGATCTTCGTCTGTGTCCAGAGCTCTCAGTCTGGCTGCTACTTAGAGCAGCGGGGGGACTTAAAACACTGCCCGTGTCTTCCCTCGCCCCCCACGTTCTCATGCAGAGGGCCTGGGTTGGCAGCCGGGCTGAGCAACAGCCCTAATGCTAAAGTTCACTGACAATAGTAGCTGATCTTATAAAGTGCTGTGTACTGGTGTTTTATGTATTTCCCACCTTCCCTGAGGGAGGCAAGGAAGGTGAGAGCCTCAGTAAGAGGCCTTCAACAGGACCAGTGGTGGGCAGGGTTGAAAAGGGGCGCAGGCTGGCTCAGTGGTTTTGAAAGGGGCACCAACGGGGCACTTCCAGGGATACATTTCTGAAATTGCAGTTGGGGGGGGGGGGATTTAACAACAAAGGAAGGAATGCAAATGGAAGGATGACCTGAAGAGAACCTAAGACAGGAAGCCACAGGGGCCTGAGGGTGGCACTGCCCTGGCAGGGCAGGCTGCAGTTGTCCCCAGCGGCCTATGGGAGGGTGGGGAGTGTGGATGGATGGAGGGGTTTCACAGTCTGTTAATGTGTCCACTTAATCTCTTTCAGAGACCGGGGATATTTATGTCTGGGGCTGGAATGAATCAGGACAGCTGGCCCTGCCCACCAGGAGTTTGGCAGAGGACAGGAAGACAGCCACAGGGGAAGGTGCGTCAACTGTACTTCCTGAGCCTTCTCCCAAGATGTGGCTGTCATTTCTGACTCCTGGCTATTTGCTGGCCCCGAGAGCTATGGTGCTCAAAATGAGCGTGTGACATCCTTGTCACCCCAGGATTCTGAGCTCCTTATAGGAGGGAGCATTGGAAAGGCTGATGCCAGTCTTGGCACTGCACACCCCACAAGCCTGTCAACTCCCAACACGCAAGGCGTGGGAGCACGAGCTTTGACCCTAGAGGAGAACACGCTGCCTAGAGCCGTCGCAGTAATGGGGAACGTGTGAACACGGGTCAGCTCCACGCCCGGCCCGTCGGTGTTAGCCGCCACTGCTACAGTCACTGTCACGGCCACAGGACTAAAGGAGGATGGTGCTGAAGTGAAGAGAGCAGCCGCGGGTGAGGAGGGAGCCCCTGCCCCCTTCATAGCCATCCAGCCCTTCCCGGCTCTGCTGGATCTGCCCCGGGGCTCAGACGCCGTCCAGGCCAGCTGCGGGTCCCGGCACACAGCTGTGGTGACACGTGAGTGGGGCCTGGTTCAGGATGGAGCAGAAAGGCACCCCCACCCCGAGCTGTGGCTACAGAAGAGGGTGCGACCAGCTTAGAAGCTATATTTTAAGGCTCTGTGCCATACCCTGAGCAGCCGCCCCACTCCGCGAGTGAGCCCCACCCCCGCGTGGCTCACCAGTAGCTCCCAGCCCGTCAGGCCCAGAGATTCTATCCTGGGGGGGCGGCTGATGCTCTCCACCCTCCCTGCACAGGCTCAGGCTCAGGCTCCTCCTCTGCCGGCCCAGCGGCTGAGACTCCTGGACTCGGCAGCTGCCAGACACAGGCCAGTCCCTGACATACAGAGAGAGGAACTTCTTTTTCAGTCGGGGTCCTTTACTAGCCCACACGTGCTTAGACAGTTGTTAGGATATGTTGTTCGATGCCAAGCAGATCTCGGGAGGATTATATGGGCGGTGCCAAGCCGGGTTAGCTAATGCCTTGCCGAAGAGCGGGAGTGACAGCTAATACTGTCCTCTGGTTTCAGGAACCGGGGAGCTCTACACCTGGGGCTGGGGTAAGTACAAGGATTGTTTTTGTGACCCTTAAACCAAGGGGCGGAAAGACCAGGGAGTGCAGGGCGGGTGACAGAGCCACGAAGATGAACGGAAGCGGGAGCCTCCTCGGGTCACTGGGACTAAACAGGCGTGCGCTCCCTCCCTGGGTCGGAGAGACGGAGGCACACGCAGGAGAAGGTCCCGGACCAAACGGGAGCGACATCGGGAGAGGATGTGGGCGCTACCCGTCGGCCTCTCTGTCTGAAAGGAGTACTTAGCCGGCATGTACCAAGCTGCTGATGCTCTGGGCTGGGCAGAGGAAAAGATAACATGGAAATCTCTGCTCTGAACATCTTGGCTCAGGTAGCAGGGAAGCCTGGAAGAGCATCTTGCCTGGAGTGGCTGGTCGCTGCTGGCCTCTTGGGGACCCACAGGTTTGCCTGGCCCTGGAGGCTTTATGGCTCTGGGTCCCTTCGAGTCACGGAGCAGACACCAGTAGGGGGTGGGCAGGCATAGTGCCAGCACGGCACTTAACCAGCCGAGTTACTTCCTAGAGGGGACAGGCAGCAAGGGGCTTGTTTCACTCTAGGTAAATACGGGCAGCTTGGCCACAAGGACGCCGCCAGCTGGGACCGGCCCTGCCGCGTGGAATACTTTGTAGATAAACAGCTCCAAGTAAAGGCTGTCACCTGCGGGCCCTGGAACACCTACGTGTATGCTGTGGAGAAAGGGAGGCGCTGACGTGCGTGTGTGTATAAAACCCCCGCCAACTCCCACGCAGGCCAAGGAGAGCGGCCGCCAGCTCCGCTCCAGTCACCGTCCTCTCCCTTCCCCTTAGAGCAGGGTCCTTAACGGGTCTGCACTTCAGAGGGTCTGCACTTCAGAAATGCCTGGAGACAGCGGGGACTCTGATGCCCAAGGCCGGTGTCTCTGACAACGAAATCGAAATCGGGCCCTCTGGGTGCAGGGCCTGGACGTCGCGGATGTGAACGCCCGCCTCGCCTCCGGTGGTTCCGTGTGCAGCCAAGACTGGGAACGTTCGCGGTCGTGTTTTCGCTGGGCACTGGAGCACCTCTGTGCGCGCTCGCGCTGCGTAGTCCAGCCTGTCTGCTTTTGGAATCGTTGTGTGTTCTTTGCGTCGTTTTTTCACTCAACATTGTACGATCTGTCGCGTCCTGGAGCTCATGCACTTCTGTGCCGTAGGATTTCCACTGTCTCGTGTACCTCAAGCTACATATTCTTTTGTTGATAATCATTTTTATTGTTTCTGATTTTTGGTTATTACACATAACACTTTCACGAGCAAGCTGTGCACAGATTCTTCTGCAAACATTCAGAGTTGAGTTGGTAAATCAAGAGATACCTTTTAACTTCGCTAGGTAACTATATATCCCTACCAGCAGCGCGGGGTTCACTGTGGCTCAAACATCAGGTGGACATGTTAGATAGTTAGGATCTCGGCTCTCCTTGGGACAAGGGTGCCCTGCTTTGGTGCTGGGTCAAGCAGTCGCTCCACCTGGGAAGAAGGATAAGGGCGGGCACTTGGCTTTGGGGCTGCCCCAGCCTTAATCCCATCCGGAGCAACCGCTACACCTGGGGAAGGAGGGCATGCCTTACCAATCTGGGAATGCCCCACCCAGGCAGCATAGGATTTAGAAAGTGACCCGGAGTAACTAAGGGTAATTATTATGCCATCAGCTTGAACCTGCATTGTGGTTCACCCCGCAAGGTGGGCTTTTGGAGAGGGAGCTTGTGTGTGTATATACATATACACACACATATATATTCAGATGGAATTTTCAGGACACCTGTTGATCATTTGCTAACATCCCCGCCTCCCCAGAGCCCGCCCCGAGACTGGGCTAATAAAAGGAAACAATCCGCGAGCCCAGAGGCACTGGGTCGGTTGGTGAGTCGCTCTCTTGCTCTCCACTCGCGGAGACAGACCTGTCTACAGTAAAGAGCTGCTCGCGTGAAACTGCCTCCTGCCTGGGGTTACTCCATCATAGTGGCCCTGCTGGTGATTTTTCTGGACTTGACACTTCGGTGTGTCTGGTCCTTCATCTGCCAAGAGCACACGGAGAACCGAGGGCAGACTGCCACCCCGAGGTTCTTGGTGCCAGGACTCGGCTGCTGTGTTGAGGTAAGCCAGCTCGCCTTTTCCATGAAAACGCTGACTGGGATAACCCTGTCTAGGAGGTGCCTGCCTTATCATGGCTGGCCACCCAATCGCAGGTGACACTACTTCTATAAATGACCATGTTGTTAGGCCAGCAGATACTGTCCTTGCGCTCAAAAGAAAAAAAAAACTAGAGGCTTTTAGGTTTGAGGGGTCGTGCACAACCCCTCTTCCTAGGAATCGGAAAGGGGACGTCCAGACCGGTCCTTCAGCCGCATGGCCCAGGTCGTTAGCCGGGGACGCCCAGCTCTAACAGACCCCAGCTGGCAAGGTTTCCTTCGCCCGCCCTTTTTTCCCCTGTGTTACTTTCTGTGTGGGTGCACAAGTCTCAAAAATCCCTTCTAACACCCCTTGGGGGCACATTCTTTCAAACTGGGTTGAGTTTAATCCAGATACTCTGAAGAAAAAATGTTTGATCTTCTGCGAGATTGCCTGGCCACAGTACAAGCCGGATAGCGGAGAACAGTGGCCGCCACGTGGGACTCCGCATCATCCCACTGTCTCACAATTGGACCTTTTTTGCAAAAGCGAAGGAAAACGGGCTGAACTACTGTGTGTACAGGCTTTCCTCCTCGGTGGTGCCAGGGATGTTTCCAGCTAAGACGATGGTATCGAGAGACACTCCTCAGGTTCCCACCTGTTCCCAGCTGCCCCCTACTCAGGGAGGCCTGGGGGCTACAGAGGGGGAGGTGGTGCCGTCTCTACCTCCACCCGGGGGAAGGCGGCTCCTATCCTTGGTGGAAACAGTGAGGGAGTTTGGACCAGCCCTGGCCCATAAGCCCTTTAGTCTGGTAGACTTAAAACAAAACAGGGTCTGGGAAGCTGCACTGATCACCGTGATGAGTATGTTGAGACATTCCAGCATTTGTGTCTAGCCTGTGACTTGGCTTGGAAAGATGTCCATGTTATTCTAGCCAGGCTTCAGCTGACTGAGAAATCCGGAGTGTTAACGGAGGCACAAAAGTTTGCCACCGGATTACACCTTTCCCATCCTAGACATCCAGTGGGTGAAATGGTGCCCGGGACTGACCCGGGGTGGAGTAATAGCTCCTCAGAAGAGAGGTGGAGGAGAGAGCATTTTTCAGTATGTGTCCAGGCTGGCTATAAGGCCACCAGGCCGAAGGCCGTCGGTTATTCCAAGGCCTCTGCCACATCCCAGGGCCTGAGGGAGAGCCACAGCCCTTGCCACCACGCCTGGCTAACTTTTTTCTATTTTTAGTTGCCTGGCTAATTTCTTTCTGTTTTTAGTAGAGACAGGGTCTCGCTCTTCTCAGGCTGGTCTTGAGCTCAAGCGATCCACCCTCCTTGGCCTCCCAGAGTGCTGGGATTACAGGCATGAGCCACCTCGCCCCACCAATCTTTGACTTTCAAAAGTGAAAACTGACAACACAGCTTGTTAAATAGGACTGTGCTTGATTTATAGTCTTTTCAGTGTGGTGAGTTTCCTGACACAAGGTGCAGATTTTGTTTATATAGCACCCCCTCCGAAAGAAAATCGTCTACTTCCTACAGTGCTAGGCATATTACTGCCTAGTAACTCACAGGATGTTAGAGCTGGAATGAAGCTTAGATATGATTTGGACTCAGATGGTCAACTCTTCTCCCACCCGTTTGAAAATGATGTATTTTGTAGAACTCAAATATTTAAAACAGATCATAATTTGTTCCACAGAGTATTGCTGTAGTTTTATGTGATATTATAACTTGGCACCAAAACGGTCTAGGGGAGAACAAGAAAAATGAGCAGTTTGTTCCCAAGGAACGAGCTGAAGCTCAGCTCCTCTTTGCATGAGGACAAGTGGCCAGAGCATTCTCAGGTCGGCAAGGACAGCGAGGCCAGTCGAGATGGTGACGTTGCCACACTCGAGCATGGGGAGTGTGTGTGAAGGGCCCTGCCATGGGGAGCACTGCCCTGATGTCATGGTGGCACCAACAAGTCACATAGAAAAGGCAAAAGGGTGCTCCCCACAGCTGTTCCCTAGGAGACAGACCTTGCCCGGAAGTAGACAGCCTGGCTGTGCACGGAGCAGCTCTGCCACCTCTGTCCTTGGCCGAGGGCAGCAGTGGGTGGATATGAAATTGTCATATGCGCCACGTCACTTCTGATATATTAAACCCTGTTAAAAACACCCTTTGGTTTGCTGGTATTTTGTGAAAGATTTTGGGTCGGGTTTTCTAAGGGACGTTGGTCTGTGGCTTTCTTGTAGTGTGTTTGGCTCTGTAATGCTGGCTTCGTAGAACGAGTTGGGAAGTGTTCTGTCTTCAATGTTTCGGAAGAGTTTGAGAAGCATTGCTTTTGGTTTTTCGTTAAATATTGGTAGAATCTACCATTGAGCCATCAGGTTTGGTTTCTTTGTCAGGAGATTTAAAAAAAACAAAACAGCTTTATTAAGGTGTATTGATGTACAAAACCTGCGCGTATTTAATGGCTGCAATTTGACGAGTGTCAGGAGGTATTTGGTTACTTATTCAATATCCGTACTGATTCTAGGTCTATTCAGATTTTCTATTTCTTCGTGATTCAGTATATGGTAGGTTTCGTGTTTCTAGAAATTTGTTCATTGTATCTAGATTACCGGCATATTGTTATTCGTGATACTCTCTTATCCTTTTTATTTCTATCAAATCAGTAGTAATGTCCTCACTTTCATTTCTGATTTTAATGATTTTTCTCTCATTTTTCTTGTGTGGCTAAGGGTTTGTCAATTTTGTTACTTTTTGAAGGACCAACTTTTGGTTTCGTTGATTTTTCTCCGTTGTTTGGTTTTCCCTTATGTATTTCTGCTCTAATTTTTATTATTTACTTCCTTTCACTAACTTTGGGTTTAGTTTATTCTTTTTCTGGGTCCTTTAGTTGTGAAGTTAGGATGTTGATTTGAGATCTTTCTTCTTTTTTAATGTGTTCACAGCTATAAATTCATCCCTAAGTGTTGCTTTAGCTACATCGCATAAGGTTGGGCATGGTGTTCCCATTTTCACTTATTTCTAAGTATCTTCTAATTTCCCTTACGATTCATTGATCCACTGGTTGTTTAGCAGCCTATTATTTAATTTTCACAAATTTGTGGATTGTATGGTTTTCCTTCTATTACTGATTTCTAACTTTATGCCATTGTAGTCAGAGAAGACTTGGAACAACATCTATCTTTTAAAATCTATTGAGGCTGGGTGCGGTGGCTCACGTTTGTAATCCTGGCCCTCTGGGAGGCCGAGGCGTGAGGATCGCTTGAGTTCAGGAGTTCGAGACCAGACTGAGCAAGAGCAAGACCAAGACCCTGTCTCTACTGAAAATAGAAAAAATTAGCCGGGCATGGTGGTGCATGCCTGTAGTCCCAGTACTCAGGAGGCTGAGGCAGGAGGATCCCTTGAGCCCAGGAGTTTGAGGTTGCTGTGAGTTAGGCTGACGCCACAGCACTGTAGCCCAGGCAACAGAGCAAGACTCTGTCTCAAAAAAGAAAAAAAATCAATTGAGATTTGTGTCTTAAAATATTGTCTATCCTGGAGAATGTCCCATGTGTACTTGATAAGAAATTGTATTTGCACAAAAGCATATAAAATAATAAGTAAAAGTTCCCTTTTAGTCCTTTCCCAAATCCCCTCTGACATGTTACCACAGGTAAAAGTTTGGAGTATGTGCTTCCAGACTTTTCTCCAAGTTTTCTCAAATATAAATACATATTAATATGTAAAAAAAAAAAAAAGAAAGAAAGAAATTGTATTTGCTTGTTGTTGGGTAGACAAATCCTCTATTTCCATACTTCTATCTGGTTATTTTATCTATTATTGAGAATAGGGTATCAAAGTGTCCAACTGTTATCATAGAACTGTTTCTCCCTTCAATTCTGTCAATTTTTTCTGTCCTGAACTAGAGATGAAGAAAAAAAATAAAAATAAACAAAAATAAATTCTATCAATTTTTGTTTCGTATATTTTGATGGTCTGCTCGGTATACAATTCTTGTATGTGTTATCATTGTTATATCTTGTTTTATTGAACTTTTTATATATGTTATCCTTTCTCTCGTAATCTTTGATTTAAGCTATTTTGTATGATATTAGCATAGCCACCCTTGCTCTCTTTTATTATTTGTACAGAATACCTTTTTTCATCCTTTTACTATCAATCTGTTTGTGTCTCTGGATTGAAAGTGAGTCTCTTATAGATAGCATGTGGTTGCATTTTTTTTAAAAATCCGTGCTAGCCGGGCACGGTGGCTCACGCTTGTAATCCTAGCACTCTGGGAGGCTGAGGCGGGCGGATTGCTCAAGGTCAGAAGTTCAAAACCAGCCTGAGCAAGAGTGAGACCCCGTCTCTACTATAAATAGAAAGAAAGAAATTAATTGGCCAACTAAAGATATATATAGAAAAAATGAGCCGGGCATGGTGGCGCATGCCTGTAGTCCCAGCTACTTGGGTGGCTGAGGCAGGAGGATCACTTGAGCCCAGGAGTTTGAGGTTGCTGTGAGCTAAGCTCACGCCACGGCACTCACTCTAGCCCGGGCAGCAGAGTGAGACTCTGTCTCAAAAAAAAAAATTATATTTATAGCTTTGCATTTAAATGCTATAGCATATAACTTCCACGCAAGGCATGTGCTATAATTTACCCCATTCCCTTCTGTTTATCATTTAGGTGGTCTTCTAGCTTTTGCCACAATAAATAATACAATGATGAATCTCATATAAAAATCATTTCACAGCCAGGTGCGATGGCTCAGGCCTGTAATCCCAGAACTTTGGGAGGCCAAGGAGGGAGGATTGCTTGAGGCCAGAAGTTTGAGACCAAGTTAAGAAACATAGTGAGACTCTGTCTCTACAAAAAGATTTTAAAAATTAGCCAGGTGTGGTTGGGAGGCTGAGGCAGGAGGATCACTCAAGCCCAGGTGTTTGAGGCTGCAGTGAGCTATGATCACACCACTGCACTCTAGCCTGGGTGACAGAGTGAGACACTGTCTCTTAAAAAAAAATGTTTTATAAATTTTCGATGATTTCCTTGGAATGAATTTGTAGCAGAATTATAGTATTTTTTCTTGTGACTATTTGTTTAAATATCTGTCTTCTACTTTACAAAAGCTTAAGGCCCTATCCAAGAGAGATCTGTCTCATTAATCTGTTACTGAACCCAAAAGGGGTCTGGCCTAAGTCTGGTTACTCACTGCACAGAAAGCCAATTATTGAGACAGTAAGGACTGCCAAGAAAGAAAGGCATTTTTAATATGAATGACATCAGCAAGGAGAACGGGAGAGGCAGCCTCAAATCTATCTTCCCTACTGGCTGAGGGCAAGGACTTTTATAGTGGGATTTGAAGTCATGGAGTCTGCAGGTGGTCTAATTCAAGAGTCAGCTGTTGGTGAGAATTGCTCGAGGTCAAGAGTTCGAGAGCAACATGAGCAAGAGCGAGACCCCGTCTCTACTATAAATAGAAAGAAATTAGTCAGACAACTACAAATATATTTAAAAAATTAGCCAGGCATGGTGGCACATGCCTGCAGTCCCAGCTACTTGGGAGGCTGAGGCAGAAGGATTGCTTGAGCCCAGGAGTTTGAGGTTGCTGTGAGCTAGGCTGAAGTCACGGCACTCTAGCCCAGGCAACAGAGTGAGACTCTGTCTAAAAAAAAAAAAAGAAAGAAAAGAAATAACCTTAGATTTAAAGAAATAATAATAAATAAACAGCTATGGGTGAGACCCAGATGGTTTTGCAGATTGTAGCCCTATGAAACTTTCAAGGTACTATTAACTCCTAAGAAAATTGTTCCAGAATAGAGGAAAAGAGAAAAACCTGTCCAGCTTATTTGATGAGGCTGGAATAGTCTTGATTCGCAAACCCAATAAGGAAAAGTGCGAGACAAAAAGTCATAGGCCCATTTCACTTATGAATGTGAATACAAGAATTCTAATAAAGGCCAAGGGTGGTGGCTCACACCTGTAATCCTAGCACTCTGGGAGGCCCAGGAGGGAGGATCGCTCAAGGTCAGGAGTTCAAAATCAGCCTGAGCAAGAGCGAG
>CAUYRT010026307.1:0-19152 GCA_963574885.1 Lepilemur ruficaudatus | reverse complement strand
TCTAATAATCAGGGAAATGCAAATCAAAACGACAATGAGATATCATCTATCTCCAGTGAGAATGGACTTTATCAAAAAGTCCCAAAACAATAAATGTTGGCATGGATGTGGAGAGATAGGAACACTCATATACTGCTGGTGAGACTGCAAACTAGTACGACATCTATGGAAAGTAATATGGGGATACCACAAAAAATTAAAAGTAAAATTACCATTTGATCCAGCAATCCCACTACTGGGTATCTATCCAAAGGAAAAAAAAAAGTCATTTCATCAAAAAGACACCTGCACTTAAATGTTTATTGCAGCACAATTCACAATTGCAAAGATGTGGAATCAACCCAAGTGTCCATTAGTACATAAGTGGATTAATAAAATGTGGTTTCTGTATACCATGGAGTAAGACTCCACCATAAAAAATGGTGAACTAATAATACCTTTTATAACAACCTGGATTGAAATGGAGACCATTCTTTTAAGTGAAGTATTGTAAGAATGGAAAATCAAACACCACATGTACTCACTATTAAATTGGAACTAATCAACCAACATGCATGTGCATGTATGACAGTTAAACTCAACAGAAATCAAGCAAGTGGCGGGTGGGGTGGGGAAGAAGGGATAGGTAAATTCATACGTAACAGGTACAATGCACACTCTGGGTAATGGACACACTTATAACTTTGATTTAAACTGTACAAAAGCAATTCACATAACCAAAACATTTGTACCCTGTAATGTTCCACAATTAAAAAAATAAAAGTATATTACTGAATTTTTAGAAACTTGAGAATTTTATAGTTATCATTTTGTTGTTATTTTCTAGCTTAATTCAATGGTAGTAAATGAATATACTCTGCATGGCTTAAAAATTTTGAGTTGTTAAAATCTGTTTTGTGAACCAGCATGTGGTCATTTTGGAAATATACTCCATGAGATCTTCAAAAATTGTGTTCTGTGCTTTCGGGGTGCAGTTTTTTTTGTATATTAATAAGATCAAGTTTGATAATCCTGATGTTCATATCTTCTGTATAGTGATTGGACTTCTGTTTATGTTAAAACTTTCATATCAAGCTTGTGAATGTATTTTCTCTATTTCTGATGATTTTGGCTAAATATATTATGAAATTATGTTATCAGGGACATTCAAATTTAGAATTATTATATCATTTTGGAGAATGTCACATTTTATGGTTATTGAATATTCATCTTATTCTCCAGTAATTGTTCTCACTTTTGAAACTTTGTCTATCATAAGTATAGCTACACCAGCTTTATTTTGGTTTCTGTTTATAAACAGTATTTATTTCTTTCCTTTTATTTAGAGCCATCCTATGCATTTATATTGAAGGGGTGTTTCTTGTAAGTTGCATGTTGTGTTTTTATAAATCTATTTGGCAATTTGTGTTATTAAATTGATGTTGTCTATGTTTACATTTAACCTTAATACTGACATACATTGTATTTTTTGTTATTCTGTACTGTCAAATTAACTTAGACTTACCTCTATATTTATCTTTCCCATTTTTCTTAATTTTTCTCCTAAGTCTGTATTTCCATTGACTATAATTTTCTATTTCTGAAGAAATCACGTTATGGTATACCTAGTGCAGGTATGCTCAGTAATTTATTTTGTATTCTAAAAATTTGTTTATTGAAGGGTATTTTCACATGCTGTGTATTGCTACTTTTTTCCAATTTGAAGATAGCAACCTTGGTTGCTTTGAAGATTTTTTATTGTCAGAAGTCTATTATAGTGTGCCTAGGTAGTGTTTTTACTTATATTTCTTTTTCTTTCTTTATACTACTTTTACTATCTGTTCTAGGGTCTGTAGGCAAGTTTAGAAATTTCTGTCATTATCCCTTCCAATAATTAAACTGTTTCATTCTATCTTCTTTTCTTTTGAGAATCAAAAGAATTACCTATGTAAAACCTTTTAATAATATCCAATGCACATTTTTCCCTATATTTTCTATCTTTTGCTTTCCATGTATCACTCTGGATATTTTCTTCTAAAGTATTCTTGACTTTATAAATTTTCTATTCATTTGTGCTTAATGTGCTACTAAAGCTACTCATTGAGTTTTAACTTTCAGTTATGATACATGAAACTCTCCATCTTGAATATATAAATTATATTATAATAAAGCCTATGACTAATAACTTCATTATTATTACATCTCTTAGGTCTCCTTTTATTCTAACCCTTTTCTATCTCTTGATTTTCTGTCAAAATTTGACTATTGTCTGTCTAGTTATTTTTGATTCAGTGCCAGCCATCTTATTTGTAAAATGATATTATACTGTCATATTACTACAGCGAGAGTTTACATTTGTTTCTGTTAGTCAGCTAGGCTTGTAGTTCTGACCAGCTAAGATCACCTTATTCTAATCAGAGGTTGAAATGCTATAAACCTGGGATTTGTGATGGCTGATCTATGATTTATTTTAAGGTATAGGCATTTGGGATCTCAGATAAGCAAGATTCATGCTCTTTGACAATCCCTGAAATCCATGGCACAGCCCTATTAGTCTGCTAAAAGTCCTGGTCAGTTTCTCAGCCTCTCATACATAGCTTTCAAGATTAGCTTTCAGGAAAAAAAGTACCAGGTTACTGGCTGATGTCTCTAGGCTTCTCTTTTCTCTACTACCCTTGTTCTACAAACCCTCTTATCATTAGTAACAATTAAATGCCTTCACAAAGATTTTTACCAGATGTTTTCAGAGAAAAATGTGAGCCAAACAATCTTAATTCATTAATAGTGGAAGTGGAACTAACAGACTTTAATTTTCCATGTTATAATTTTATGGGTTCTAATTTGTTATTATTATTGTTTATTAAAAATTGTTTTATATAATCATTGTTGTTACACTTTTGCACACTAATTTAAGGTGGCTATAAACTGGCATCAAATATTAGGCAATTTATGCATGTTAGAAAGCCTTGATCTAGGGTACTCCAGTTATTATTTGTAATCTGAAATATATATATATATATATGTATATGTATATATATCCCTTCTTCTTCCATTCTGAATATGTTTAAAATAAAGCATTGCCTTACCATCAAGGAAAAATTGTATTTTTTTATTTACATTATATGGATTTTTTCCCTCAAATTCAAATAAGATATGCCTTAAGTTTCTATCTTTCTATTCATGTTAAACTTTTCCATATCTTCCAAGTTGAAAGGGATCTCTGTTACCTATAACTGCTAAAATTTCATAAGTTTTATTTTATGAAATTCTGCATTATGATATTTAACTCTCTTACTAAATTCCCTACAGTGAGGGTCACATTGCTTTTTATACATTAGACACTCAGGAAAATTATTTTGAGTGAATTGATGAATTTACCCTTCAGATAAAATCTAGTGAATCATCAGAGATAATTAACCTTTAGAGGAAACGTAGCAGTTTACACTTGCTTAAGTATTTCTAGACTGTCTGCGCTGCACCACGAGGTATTACAAGTAACTTTGAACTAATATCTGTCATTACTAGAGGAATTTGTTTGTGAATAGTTGTTCTCCTAATTTCTTCTTGTGATTTTACTTAATATTTTGCTGCAATCAACTAAATATCATAGTTGATTGTGAGGGCCAGGAGAATAAATGACTGAGTTTGGGGCAAAATACTTATAAATGAGACAATAATGGGTGGAGAATAAGCTACAATGACATTCAGGGTGGAATTATTTACTCAAAGAGACTCATAATCCCATATTTCCATTTTAAAATCCCCAAATCTTAAAACCAACCTGATTGGGACTAATTTCTTGGCAAAGCTGGACTTTGAATTGAGGGTACTTACTATTCTTTGTTTATTCTACTCAAATAGTCTTAGTCTTCTCTGTAGTTGTTTGATTACAAGTACTTCACAGGAGAGACATAAGCAATAGCGTAGATATTACATTAATGTCATTTTTTAAAAAATCTTAAAAACATTGGAATTCTAAAAAAATGTTTGATCACATGCATTTTGGGCAAGGGAACACAGAAATGACAGTTTCTGACTGAATGATATAGACCTGAGAAGTACACATATAGGAACTCAGAGAAGAAAGGATTTGAAGCACAATGTAGAACAGGGGCACTGTCAAATTCTTTTTTTTTTAAATTTTGGGATATTATGGGGGTACATTTTGGTTACGGGTATCACAAGAATGGAAAAATAGGCACCACATGTACTTGCCATCAAATTGGTACTAACTGATCAACATTAAGGTGCTCACATGGTAGTAATATGCACTGGGTGTTGGGGGTGGGGTGGATAAACTCACAACTAATGAATGTGGTGAGCACTGTATGGGGGAAGGGCATGTCTCTGGGTAGAAGTTACAAAGGCAAGGTCATTGCACTACACATGGTAGAAGGACTAGCTCAGATGCCAATACCCTGACGGTAGTTTGCCCAGGAGATTATGGAGCAGCTGAAGGATAGGCTGGGTCCCTCCAAGGGCGGAAGCTAGCATTGTGTTTGAGTGTGACACAGTGATGCTCTTAGTGTGTCTTCTTCTTCATGCCAAGGTTACTATTTCTTTAGTAATTCTCTCATCTTGAGTCATTTATTATTGTAATATCTTATATGTTCTCAAAATATTCCTTACAAACTGCACTGTTTATCCCTTGGCTCCTTTGACAGGATAAATATTACATTTAACAAATTATACTGTAATAAGTCTAGATTCAAAAAACTAAATACAAATTAATATTCTATTTCACAACTCAATTCCAAACAACCTTTGGACACTACATGATTCGGTTACCCAGAATCATTTTGGCTGATTATGTGATATATTACTTCTCTGCTTTTATTTTCTGTTCACTTAGAGTCACATTCAAAAACAAAATTCAAACAAACTTTTTCAGCAACTCTGTTTTTCTTTTATTACCAGAGTTTAACCATAGATAAAATCATCTTTAGTTGTATTTTACGAAGGCACTAGCGTAAGCCAGGTGACTTTTCCTTCGATGCTGACAACTTATAACTTTCAAATTTGCAGTAAAAGCAATGTTTGAGGGGCTATCTAATTATTCTTATGGAATGAATCCTACATTTGATTTACCTTGAATCTTTTGAAATGTGAGGTGCTATATAAAATAAATATTGATTTTACATGAATCTAGTAAATTGAAAATCAGGCTATAGACCCACAGTACATAAAACAGAACTGAAAGAGGCCTAGAAAAGACCCAGCTTAGACAACAGCATTTAAAGTCCCAGGTTGTCCTTGAGCAAGCTACGTCAGCTTCTCCATCTGCAAGATGAGGATGTTAATATGTATCCCCTCTCCTCCAGTAAGATTTGTAATATAATATTTGGAAAAAAATCACTCTGATTTCCTTGAAGGAAGGTAATAGCTACATGTAAATATTATTTAGTAAAAGCTACATGCAACCAGCATTTTGTAAGTGGATGAAGCCACTTTTATGTCTCCTTCCATCTTCATGTAAACTAAAAAAAAAGTTTATCAATTTTCTACCACGTGATCAATGGAAAGCAGGGATGCCCTGTTACATAAAAGGATTGGAAGAAATTCTGGCTTTGCCATTTATAAGTTCTATGACTTTGGATCCATGTCTTTGTCTCTCAAAGATCAGAGCAAATGTAAATGAAATTGATAACAAAAAACTACACAGAAGATTAATAAAAAAAAGTTAGTTCTTTCAAAAAAATAAACAAAATTGACACACCTCTTGCTAGATTAACAAGAAGCAGAAAAGACAGGACTCTAATAAGCTCCATGAGGAATGAAAAATGATGCCACAACTGATGCCACAGAAATACAAAATATTATCTATGAATACTCTAAAAACCTCTATGAACATAAACTTGAAAACATGGAGGAAATGGACAAACTCTTAGAAACACACAGCCTCCCTAGGCTCAATTAGGAAGAAATAGAACTCCTGAACACATGAATATCAATTACCAAAATTGAAGCAGCAATTAAAAAAACCTTCCTAAAAAGAAAAGTCCCGGATCAGACAGTTTCACACTCAAATTTTACCAGACCTACAAAGAAGAACTGGTGCCTATCCTGCAGAAATATTCTACAACATCAAGAAGGAAAGAATCTCCCCAACAAGTTTTATGAAGACAACATCATCCTGATACCAAAACCAGAAAAGGACACAACAAAAAAAGAAAAATATGGACCAATATCCCTTATGAATATAGTTGCAAAAATTCTCAACAAAATCCTAGCAAACAGAATTCAGGTGCTTATCAAAAAAAATAATCCATCATGACCAAGTGGGCTTGATCCCAGAGATGCAGGGATGGTTCAACATACACAAATCTATAAATGTGATTCACCAAATCAATAGAAGCAAAAACAAAGACTATATGATCCACTCAACAGACACAGAAAAAGCATTCGACATAATTCAGCACCCTTTTATGATAAGAACACTTAACAAAATAGGCATAGATGGGACTTACCTAAAAATGATACAAGCCATATATGACAAACCCACAGCCAACACGATACTTTTAGAGAGCATTTTGAGAGAACAAGAACAAAGGTGCCTAAATATATTTATAAAAATGATATGAAGAATATGTTAACTTAGAAAAATGTAGACCTGACTCTCAAGAGGGTTTTTTCCCTCTAAAACTAATGTAAAATAGCAAGTGATTTTTACAGGGCCTTCATTCCTATACATAGGATTTGGAATGCTGTGATCCAGGGTGTTCACACCCATCCTGCACTGCAGTCAGATGGGTGCTCACCCTTTCTCACAGATTAGTCACTTGTTTTCTTGAGAAATAGGCCTGAATAACATGTCCATTAGCACAAATGAATAATTACTTAATTGCTTCCTTATTTGCATCTAATCATATAAATGTATTTAGCACATCCAATAATTTGAGATTGGCATATTTGAGAGATTAAGGTTTGTTCTTCGGAAGAATTCAATGATAATTATTTATTATTTTTAGGATTTTGTGGCTAGAATAGAAAAATAAAGTATTCCTTGGCTAATGAGTACTATTGGCTTTTAGAGAAGTTAATCTTGAGAATACATACATTTAAAATATGTATTTCTCCCAAACATTTATTAGTTGGGTCTTGTTAGCCAATCAAACATTTTAGAAACCAGAAAAGCCTAACTCGAATATTTTATGAATTAATCTACTTTCTTTTAAGTTACAGAAAACTCAATTACAATTGAACTGAATAAACAAAAATATAAATGTAGGAATAACTGACACAAATAAAGTCATGTCTGTGTCTATTAATACACCAGAACAGTTCAGCAGCAGGCCTGGCTGTAGGTGCAGTTCTGTCAAGAGAGTCCTGATACTTCCCATAGGCTCTGTCCTCCTTTTCACCAGCTTTATTTGGAGGGTGGCTACTCTCCAAGTGCAGCAGTGCAAGCCCCCACCATGTCTGCTTTAGGAAGAGAACATCTGGCCTGGTCCTCTTACAGCAGAGAGAGAAAACATCTTTTTATACAAAAGCCCCAGGTGAAGGTATCCTTGTGAGCCACCAACCTGAGGTGGGTCACGCAGCCGCATCTGCATAGGTTAGTTAAGTCAGTGGTGTCAGGGAGAGATGGTGGGCAGTGAAATACGATTGACTTCAGCACGTCAGGGTGGACCCCGAGCTAAAATGGAGCCCAGCGCACCCGAAATGCACCGCTGGGAACGGAGGAGGGAATTCGCAAAGAAACGTGCAGTGGATGTTACGAGAAGAGGAAATGCAGCGAGAGGTTGATGCTGAGGGAACAAACCAATGTCCACACCAACATTACACAAAGAAATTGTAAGTCACGACTTCTAAGGTAAAATTCATGGGCATATCTAACAGGTTTCCCAACCATGGTAAAACAAACTCTTTCATACACGTCTTGAAGCTAAGTGCATTTTCTGTGGCATATGTAGGAAACGTTATTTTAATAACATTGGTCAAAGAGCCTCTAACAGGGAACTTTTACAGATTCTTTCATTGACTAAGGAGAAATTTGATGATGAAATTCAAGTATTGAAAGCTCATTACAAGAAAGGGCGGTGGCCAGCTGTCCTTGTTCTCTGCAGAGCATGCAACCAGCCACGTGTGCTTAGGGTGGAACACGAAGGGCTTATACATGATGTAAGTAAGACTTCCCTGTGCGTGGGCTATTAAATCCTGGGATGTGCGCTCAGGGAGGCGCTGGAATTTACTCTGGAGTCCTACATAAAACAAAATGTTGTCTTTATTATTTTATTTATATGATTCAGAAAAATTCTGTTTAAAGTATAAATTAGATAACTTTTTAATAAATATTTAATAAACATTGTTTTTTTAGGTTGATATTTTAAAGTAGAAAACATCAGCCACAATTACAGTAAAACAAGAAAAATTCTTTTCCAAATAGAATTCATTCCCAATTCCACATTTGGATTACCAAGTCAGCAAAATGTGACTGACTATATTTTATAGACACAGCAAGTGTGTCTTAAAACATTAGCCGCAAATCTTGTATTTAAATAGTTATCTCTTAAACAAAATCTATTCAGCATATAAACACCTTAGGTATAGGGTTGCTAGAACATGGGAATAATTCAGTCTATGAAATTAACACCAATAGTTTTTCTAACGGCATAAAATCAGCCAGTTTTCAGTTCTCTGCAATTTAAATCATATTAGCATACATTAGTCATACTGGAAATCGAGTTTTTCAATTCTGCTGGTCAGGGAACTCGTGTCTAGTAATCATGGGATATAAGCACTGTTACTGTGCACAGCTATGTACGTACCCTCGTGAGAACGGAGCACTTAGCTCAGAAAGAAAATGTAATGCAAGAATATCGCAACTGACAATCAAAAGTCCATTGGAATCAACGCATTTTTTCCATTGCTTCTTAATAGTTCTACATTTCATTCTTTGTATTCTAAGTGTGCATAATGACATCCTACAACCAACATTTTTATTTTTCCTTTGTGATAGCAAAGGCCTACAATGGCAGTAAAGTAAATGGTGCTTTTTTTTAACATTAAAAATTACAGAGTTTGGAAATAAAATCCTTGAATTTACATGATCGATCCATGAAAACCAATATTAGAAATGTATTTTTTAAATGTGGAAGTTGGAAATGGGCTTTTAGATTTCCATAGTTACTAAGAAATGTTGCTCCTCTTAAATGGATAATGAATTTGGTGCCAGTAAAATTCATCCCTATGATGAAATCAATTCTATTTGAAACAAAACAGAAATACCTAGTTTTGGATCATGAGTCATGTAACTAGTGAAAGGTTTTGTTTTGGGGGGTGTTTTTATAACAAAATTGAATGAAGAAAAAGTGACAGGTATCTTTCTAAAAGGTGCCTAGCAAGAAACAATTTTGATGCAAATAAATGGAAAGGCACAAAAATTTATTTTCTGTGATTAATTCAGGTAGCCACCGCCATACTGGTTAAATCCAAATGCACAATAAGCTACTTCCCGCTGCAGAAGTCTGTTACAGCACTGAGAATTCTGACCTGTGACCGCAGCTATTTCTTCCCAGAGAAGATGGGCTCACACAGCTGCTGAAGATTGCTAAATTATCCTCATCTGTGATGGACAAATGTGCAATTTTAAGACTTTGATGCAAAATTATCTGAACATCAGAAGCAACAATATCTCATTCTGTCTCTTTAGATAATTTTCACAATGAATTTTATATAAATAAATCCTACATCCTTTGTTTTCTAACGCCAGCTCTGCTTAAGTTTTACGCATTTAACAATTTGCTCACATCATAAATATAAATTTGCCAATTCATTCATAAGCATTGCATTGGCTCTTAAGAATACGCCATCTGAATTTTAGCATTTGGTGGGTGGAAAATTTCTGGTGTACTGTTGCCAGACCCTCAAAGTCTCCCCAAAACACACAGGACATTTCTGTATGTCAACGTCAGCGTGCTGTGCCACCGCTGAGAATATCTGCTTTCAAAGCCTTGCGCTGCATCAATCTGCGAGTGAATTCCACGTTCTGGGGGACGCTGACTCGCCATGTATCACGCGGGCTATCCTGCGCCACTGGCGGCCCCACCTACTCGTGTCCTGCGACCCACATGTCAGTCTTGTTCTTGGCTGCTCTCACGGCTGAATGTCAGCCTAACACGACTCCGGAGAGCAGGAGATCCACTCTGAGGACACTCACGGATACATAGGACTTAATTCTCGGCCCAGTCTGTGGAGAGAATTCTAGAACTGGCAGCAGGATTATGCATCCTTGTGTTGAGGAATGACCTAAAGGCAAGGTGAAGATGCATGCTTTGTCTGCCTTAGGCAACTCTTTTGGGAACACTGAACTTCAGAGTAGTATGTAAATGAAAAATAAAACAGAACTGTGGCAAGAAAAGAAATAAAAACTACTATTTGCACAGGTCTGTGCCACGCTGCTGTTTTCCCTTAACTCTGAATGTGCTTTGCTTTACTCAGTTCTCTTACTGACTCAGGCAAATGTGTATTAAAATATTACTTCAAACTCCACGCTTGTGAAAACTTGCATTAAGAAAAGCTGAAGTAGTGGGTTTGAATTCAAACAGTTGATGACATTTGCTGGAGCAAAGGCCAAACAATGGTTTTCTAAGAAGAAATCAGAGGATCATCTATTATCACATTTATTTGCAGATTTAAATAATACATCTTATATCATTCCTTTAAAAATATGGGTCTTTCCCCTATGCTGTTAAATATTGCAGACAGTACCCAACAGACCACAGCTCCCTGATGACGGAGGAGACGGCGTGAGCACAGCCCGTTTCACGGGCGTGCACTAACACAGACTACCCTTCTGCACGATTCTCCAACATGCAGGACTAGCACAACTGGGGATTAAATCAGGATTCTGTGTTTACATCCTCACATCTCTGTGAGTATCGTTTTCAGCTGAGCCATAGTAATGCCTCACATAACTACATTTCCTTTCGACAACATGTTTTTCTCCCTGAAGTTAACACTTGTCTTTAAAAATCATTGGCTTGTTTGTGTGTACTTAATCACTAATTTGCTCCTGAACTCTCAGGCCATAAATCTCCTTTAACTGTGGAAATCAATTTTGCTTTTGTCCCGCCGGACTGTGTCCCAGGAACGCTCTGTCCTGGTCTTTTCTACGCTGACGGGTCTCCAGGCTGACCTGGAATTTCCTCTTGTCTCTCCTTCATCGGATCTTCTGTTAACCAGACACTTGCCTTCCACGTTCTTGGATTTTCCTCCATTTTAATGAAACACTTAAACTCCAACTGCTTCCTAAGAAAAGGTGCTGGGAGTTATGTTTCATTATGTCCAAACTAGATTTTCTGCCTGATTAATTTTAATAATAATTTGCTTCAATCATTGTTTGCCTCTATGTTGAAAATCAGTTATTCTCAGAATCTTTAGGCATTACTCTTTTTCCAGTGCTTCCCAGTGAGGACTGGGCAGAAAAGTCAGAGTTCACGCTTCTCTCGGGTCTGTGGTCCTAGAGGTCACCTACGTGCACATTAGCCGCCACTCGGCCATTAGCATTCTGTTATAATTTTTTTTCTGAATTCTTCTTTCTGCTATACAGTGGTCAAGTCCTCCTGCCCCTACTAGGGGGGAGCCAGTGCTTGGGGGCACCTGCCACTCCTTCAGTTACGCTACGTGGCTATCCTGCAACATCTACTTTCTGATGGGTTCACAAAAAGTTACCATTGTGAGAATTATCTCTTCTTATTGTCTGAGTGGGCATGAAGCTCTTTGCAGCTTTCTATAGCCCATGCAGAAGCCAGAACTAATAAAATGATTTTTTGTTGATAAAATGTAAAGTCTGTACCCAATTTGTAGGTTGCATTGGTGAGTGTGACTTCAGTTTTAACATACAAGTGGACTGAATGATTAATATTACTAGAATAGATATTTAGATTATGTGGCAACTAAAGTTTAAACTAAGGTACACTAAATACATCTAAGGACTTTTAATTTTTAATGTCATAAGTATTGTAGTGTTACTCAAACTCGAGCCATGGAAAGTCAGATCCAGTATCTATTAACCTCTTATTTTGGGGGTATTTTATTTTTCCTAGAGCATTTCCAGAGGTTCATTTGTTGGAGAAAAGCACCCCCAGGTATGCACTTGTCAAAGTGCTGCAGGATTCTTCCATAGAGGGACGTGTCCTACTCCAGAAATAACTGATTGTCAGTGGGCTTGGGTCTGAACAGCCAGGGAGAGCTCACAAATCTCACAGTGGTGACACAGGCCACCTAAACGAGAGCCTTTCCTAGCACACGGGTCAAGTCACATTTCAGTCGCTGGCTCACGCATTAAGTGATCACTTCATCATCATCACGGATTTCTGTAAACCGAAACATTCTTTTTACTACTATTTTCTGCTGCCCATTTATAGTATAACTTTCACATGATTTAAAAATATTGTATATTTATAAATATCAACATATCTAATATACAAATCTATATGACATGCCAGATATTTTAAAGTAGGACAAAGCCTATTTGGGGGCTGGATTGGGAGCCCGTAGGTCTTAATAAGCCAAAGATGTTTCATTGTGTTAGTGCTCACGTCTAGAAGTTGTTACTATATCAAAACCTGAAGCAATGATTTCTAAAGTGTTTTCTTATTTAGTAGATTCTGATATTAGGAAACAATTATAAAAATACTTCATGTAAAGAAGTAATATAAAAAAGTTCTTATTAATAAAATATAACTACAAAAATTATTTTACTGTTTTTCTTTTTTTTTTTGAGACAGAGTCTCACTCTGTTGCCCAGGCTAGAGTGAGTGCCGTGGCATCAGCCTAGCTCACAGCAACCTCAAACTCCTGGGCTGAAGGCGATCCTCCTGCCTCAGCCTCCCAGGTAGCTGGGACTACAGGCATGCACCACCATGCCCGGCTAATTTTTTTTTTTCTATATATATTTTTAGTTGGCCAATTAATTTGTTTCTATTTTTAGTAGAGACGGGGTCTCACTCTTGGTCAGGCTGGTTTTGAACTCCTGACCTTGAGCGATCCACCCGCCTCGGCCTCCCAGAGTGCTACGATTACAGGCGTGAGCCACCGCGCCCGGCCTATTTTACTGTTTTTCTTAAATTCTATTTCCAAAAAAAAAAAAGATGATTTCCCCTTTTCTCTTCCCCTGGAACATAAATTTTTCTTACACATAACTTTTTCTTTTCAACTGAAAAGGAATAACTAATCAGAAAGAGCAAAATTAGCCAAAGATCCAATTTTATATTAAGTAAATGACAAAAATAAGCCAGGATAGAAAAAAATTGAACTAATTTCAAAAGGAAATGACAGCCAAGTTACTAAAAACATGGAAATAAAATGTGCTGGTAATTATGTAAGCTTTGTACAAATAGATAACTTGTTATTATTGTTTTTGCAGCTTTTAGTACCTAATTTCCATGGCAACCCCTCCATCATGTTACATATGGTTCTTTAGAGAATTTAAAAATATCCCTGTAGAAAACTGCAAACTCTCTTAATGTTTTAAAATCCCAGGAGGTAAAAATGTGTTGCAGCAAACCATCACAGTTTAAAATTACATTTAGCTTAATGTTTATAAATATTTAGTATCTATTGAAAACAAATTTTCATTATCTTCAGAAAAAATATGCAGACATTTATATTTGATAGCTCCTTTTTATCTTAACATGTTTCATGACAATAAATTTAACATGAAATACCATGTAATTATAATAACTAGATAGTTGCATTTTTCCAGTATTCTTTTTTGTCTGAAAATGAACTGGCAAAATACAACCTAGGATTCCAGCTAGCTGTGTGTCCTCTCTGAGTCGCATTTATTTCACTGTGAAATGAGGAGGTGTCCTAGCAATTTATCTTTAATATATTTTATCACTCACCTGTCCTATCCATCTAGGTAAACCATTAAACTCCTCCAAGTTGGCTACATCATATATAAAAGGAAGAAACGAGGTGTGCAAATATTCCTGCACATTTTATAAATGCAGTCGTTTTCTTCCAGATTGTAGAGAGCATTTTCTCTGCCTATGTGACGATCAATACTGTCCTCTCTACAGAACCCCAAAGTGAAATGAAATAAGATTCTGGTATTAAATAAAAAGCCCAAATAAATAAATGTCTTCATCTATCAGAAGGGCTGAAAATGATTTTGTAGTCATAGTTTGGCCCTTTTTCACTTTAATTCACTGACCATGTCATTCAGCTACTATGCCCAAACTCTAAAGGAGGAATCTCAGTTGTAGCAGTTATTGTCATACAGAAAATGTTGAGGTCACAGGAATGCATATTTTATAAATTGAAAGTAAAGGAGGCAATAAAATTATGTTTAAGGTTATACAGACTAGAAAACAGACTACTTGGACATTACTTAGTGAAGGACTGAAACACTGTATGGCAATATGACAGAACATGAGGTCACTGGTAACAGGGAATTTAGTGGAGTAGGAAGTGCCAGGAATTTATCTCCCTACCCAGGCAACAATTGTAATTATGTAAGAATTATTTGAAGTGACTACTTCGAAACTCTGGACTCTATTTCAGTCTTTTTTCCCCTCAAGTTCACACGGTGGATCCCCTACAGTAGACCACATGCTAGGCAGCAAACATGTCTGAATAGATGCGTGAAGATAGATACAGTCTAGACGCAGTGTATCTTCTCTGACCACAAATGATGAAGTTCAGAATCAGTAACTGGAAGAAAACTAGAAAATTCACAGAAATGTGGACATTAGCATAGCACTACACGATCAATGTGTCAATGAAGAAGTCATACTGGAAATTATAATATATTTAGAGATTAACGAAAATTAAAATAATACCCCAAAATTTATGGGATGCAGTGCAAGCTATGGTCAGAGAGAAATTTATAGCTACAAATGCCTACATTACAAAGAAGAAAAGGCCAGTTGTAGTAGCTAATGCCTGTAATCCCAGCACTTTGGGAGGCCAGGAGTTCAAGACCAGCCTGGGCAACATAGCGAGAGCCTCTCTCTACAAAAAAAAACCCCAAAACCCTAAAAGATAAAAAATTAGCCAGGCATGGTGGCGCATGCCTGTAGTCCTAGGTACTGGGAAGGCTGAGGCAGGAGGATCGCTTGAGCACATGAGTCTGGGGTTACAGTAAGCTCTGATCATGCCACTGTGCTCCTGTCTAGGAGATGTAGCAAGACCCCATCTCTATTAAAAAAAAAAAAAGAAAGAAAGATCTCAAATTAGTAACCTAATTTTATGCCTTAAGAAACTGGAAAAAATAAAATAAAACCAAAGCCAGAAGGAAGGAAATTAAAAGAGATTGCAGTGGAGATAAAATAGAGAATAGAGAAAAATCAATGAAACCAAAAGTTAGTTTTTTGAAAAGATTCACAAAATTGACAAACTTTTGTCCAGCCTGACAATGAAGAGGAGAGGCTGCAAATAACTAAAATCAGAAGGGAAAACAGGGACATTACCACTGACCTTACAGAGACAAAAAGGATTATATGAGAACACTGTGGAGATCAAAAAGTTATTTAGCCTAGAAGAAGTGGAAAATCTCCTTGAAAGACACAAGTTACTTAAACTAACTCAAGCAGAAAAAAAATCTCAACAGACCAATATCAAGTAAAGAGATTAAATAAGTAACCAAAAATCTCTCACCAAAAAAAAAATATTCTGGACTAGATGGTTTCATCAGTAAATTCTATCAAACATTTAAAGAAGAATTAACACCAATCGTTCTCAAATTCTTGAAGAGGAAGGACACTTTCAAACTCATTCTATGAGGCCAGCATTATTCTGATACCAAAGACATAGAAGTATCACAAGAAAAGCAAATTACAGACAAATATTCCTTATAGATGAAAAAAATCTCAACAAAATATTAGCAAATAAAATTAAAGAGTGTATTCCCATTGATCAAGTGGAATTCATCCCAGGAATACAAATGTGGTTCAACATAAAAAATCCTATCAGTGTAACTAATCACAGCAATAGAAAGAAGTAAAAGAAAACCATGATCATCTCAATTGATGCAGAAAAGGCATTTGACAAAATCCTTTCATTATGTAAAAAAAAAAAACTCTCTGAAAACTAGGAATAGAGGGACAATTCTTGAACATGATAAAGGATATTTATGGAGAACCTACAGCTAACATATATAGTAGTGAAAGAGTTAAAGCTTCCTCTAAGATCAAAGTTAAGAACGCCTGCACTCACAGCTGTCATTAAACATTGTGTTGGAAGTGGTAGCCAGAATTCTTCTACAAGAAAGAGGAGTAATAGGTGTCCAAATTGGAAATGAAGAGGTAAAATTATCATTTTTTTTTGTTACAGTTCACATGATCTTATTTACAGAAAATTCCTCCCCATAAGTCCATATTAAAGCTGCTATAGAAGTAACAAGCAATGTCTGCAAAAGTTCAGGATACAAGATCAACAAACAAAAATCAATGGCATTTTAATGCACCAGCAATGAACAATATGAAAACAATTAAGACAGCAATTCTACTTATAATAGTGTCTGAAAGAAATATTGATAAATAAATCTAACCCAGGACATGAAAAACTTGCATGTTGTAAACTATAAAACATTGTTTAAAGTAATTAAAGAAAACCTAAATAAATGGAAAGATATCATGTTCATGAATAGGCAGTCTTAATATTACTAAAATATCCATTCTATGCAATGTAGCCAACCTTTCCAATACAATTCTTATCAAAATTTCAACAGCAATTTCCCAGAAAATTGCCAGCATATTAGATGATCTAGGAGAAGTGGACACAGAAGTGGAAAAGCCAATCCCCAAATTCAAATAGGATTGTGAGGCACTCCAAATAGCCAAAACAATTTTGAAAAAGGAAAATAATGTTGGAGGACTCACACTTTCCAACTTGGAAATGTATTACAAAGTCATAATAATTAAAACATTATGGTACTGGCATAGAGACAGACATACAGAATGATAGACTAGAATATAGAATTAATTCATAAATAAACATATCTATCTATCTATCTATCTAGATATAGCCAACTGATTTTCAACAAGGATGTGAAGACCACTCATAGGGGGAAAGAACAGTCTTTTCAATAAAATGATGCTGGGAAAAATGGATATCCACATGAAGAAAAGAAAGGAAGGAAAGGAACAGAAGATGCCAGAACAGTCCTTTAAGTCATAATAAAAATGAATTCAGAATGGATCAAAGTCTTATAAGAGCTAAAAATTTAAAACTCTTAGAAGAAATACTGGAGAAAAATCTTCACAATGTTGGATTTGCCAGTGATTTTCAGGATATGACACAAAAATCACAGACAACAAAAGAATAAACAAATTGGACTTGATTAAAATTAAGCACTTCTGGGCATCAAAGGTTATTTTCTAGAAAGTAAAAAGGTAACCTACCTAACAGGGAATATATTTGCAAATTATATACCCGATAAGGGACTGATATCCAGAATACATAAAGATATCCTAAAACTGAACAACTAAAAAACAAAGAATTCAATTCAAAAATGAGCAGAGGACTTGAATAGACATTTCTCCAAAGAAGATATACAAATAGTCAATACACCTATTAAAAGATGCTCCACATCATTAATTATTAGGAAATGCAAAGTAAAACCACAAAAAGATAGCACTTCACACCTATGAGGATGGCTATAATTTAAAAAAATGGAAAATAACAGGTGTTGGTGAAAACGTGGGGAAACTGAAACCCTTGTACATGTCCAGTGGGGATGTAAAATGGTGCAAATGCTGTGAAAAACAGTTTGGTGGTTTCTCAAAAGGTTTAACATAGAATTACCATGTGACTCAGGAATTCCACACTTATACATGCAAAAGAACTGAAAGCAGGAACTGCAAAGATACTTGTATAGCAGTATTCACAGCAGCGTTATTCACAATAGCCTAAATGTGGAAACAACTCAAGCATCCACCAATGAATGGATAAACACATGTTCTATATACTTAAAATGGAATATTAGTCGTAACAAAGAATGAGGTTTTGACATATGTTTCCACATGAATGTACCTTAAAAACCTTGGTCTAGGTAAAACAAGCCAGGCACAGAAGGACAAACACTGTGTGATTTTACTTACACAAGATATCTAGACTAGGCAATGTTATACAGACAGAAGTTACCAGAAGCTAGGGGAGAAAGGAAGTGCAAGTTTTTGTTTAATAGTTACATAGATTTATTGGAAATAATGAAAAATTTCGGGTATAGATAGCAGTGATAGTTACACAACACTGTGAATGCACCCGATACCACTAAGTTTGTATACTTATGAATAGTTAAAATGGTAACTATTACGTATATTTTATTACAATTTAAATAAATTATTTCACCATAAAAATGATGTTTTCAAGACATAATGAATAACATGGAGAATTCCTTACCAAACCTTAAAAGCAAGATACAATCCTATTTATATAATATATGAATTCAACTTTTATTAGAAATACATAGGAAAAAAGGATTAAAGAAAATCACAAAGTTTTATCAAATATTAATCGTGGTTCTATTGTGGTGATAAGATTGTGATTTTTTATTATGCGTTTCTATTTTCTAATGATGCCATAAGCAATGTGTACTAATCTTCTAATAAAAATAAATATGGTAAGAAATAGAAAAGGGATTATGACTTTAATATATGCTTATCTATTTTAGCATTTTTCTCCTGCTGACTTAATCTATACCTTTGGATAACTTGCATAAAAATAGTAAAAATTATGTTTTTAATTTTTTCTTTTTGTAAAACTTTACATTATTATGTTATAAAACTTTATATAAGTTTTTTTTCAATTTTTTCATGTAGGACAGTGGGAGTTCTTTTAAATATATTTTCCTAGGGACCTGTTGTATTAATATATCAAAACAAAGAACCCTGAAAACACTACACCCCAGTCAGTGCTCAGTATCTTGGGCAATGTAGCAGCAGAAGGTGGCTGAGCAGGGAAATCTTTTTTAATACCATTATCTAAACACAAAGTCCCAAGAAGTAAAGAATACCAGCATTTCTGAAGAAGGTAATATGACTCAAGAAAAAAAATAAAATGAGACTTCTTGTGAAACAGCCACTAGAGCAGCCTTGGGAAGTGAAATAAAATGGTTGGAAATAAGGGAGAAAGAAGAGGAGGAATTATCATTTACTGAGCACCTAATATGTACCAAGTACAAGGACGGGCTTTTACTTTGGCAATCTAGTGTAATTAGCGTTA
>CAUYRT010026305.1:0-25209 GCA_963574885.1 Lepilemur ruficaudatus | reverse complement strand
TTAGACCATTTCTCAGTGCCTGTATCACCAGCTTATTAAAACCACCATCATTTCTCACTTGGATATTTCAATATCCTCTAAATTGGTCTTGCAGGCTTCCACTTATCCACTAAAGTCTCTGTTCTTCACGTGGTAAGAGTGGTCTTTTAAAACATGTTAAATGTGCAAAGATTTTGTTGCAAACCCCTATTAGCTTTCAAAATTATTTCCAATCAGTGAGAAAAGACAGGATTTTTCATTAAGAAAATACATTTATACCATGAGACTAGGAGAGGCTTTTGTAAGCAGGATTTAAAAAACAAATACATATAAGAATGTTTTTATACATTTGTATTCATGTATATTTAAAACTCTTCAAATATAACACAAACTTAAGGCAGCCAACAAAGACAAAGAATATATTTATATAATAAAAGCAAATAAATATCAAACCATGTAATAATTCATATTTTAATAAAAATGATTAAAATTCCAATAGAAGATATAGCAAATACCAATAAATTTATAAAATATCAAGCATACACGTCTAAAAAACAAAGATAAACCAAATATAACTACTCCAGTGTACTAAAATCAGTACATCAGATACCATTTTGACACATTAAATTGAAAAGGCTTTTAAAGTCTGATAATACTAAAGATCAGTGAAGGTTTACAGAAATGGCTGGTGGTTTAAAGCTGAATAAGCTTTTTAGGGCAATTTAGAATATTTTTTAATATTAAACATTCATATAATTAATCAATTTCATTTCTAGAAAAAAACAGCACGAAACATGTGCAAAGATGTAACAGTGAGAAATTTGCAATGAGATATACCTTACCCCTGTTAGAATGGCCATTAAGAAAATGTGAAAACCAACAGATGCTGGCATGGATGCAGAGAGAAAGGAATGCTTATACGCTGCTGGTGGAAATGCAAATTAGGAAAACTTCTGTGGTAAACAGTATGGAGATTTCACAAAGAAATAAATATAGACTTACCATTTGACCCAGCAATTCCAATACTGTGTATCTACTCAAGGGAAAAGAAAAAGAAGTCATTTTATCAAAAAGACACCTGCACTTGAATGTTTATTGCAGCACAATTCACAATCACAAAGATGTGAAATCAACCTAAGTTCCCATCAATTCATGAATGGATTAAGAAAATATGGTGTACACACACACACACACACACACACACACACACCATGGAGTACTACTCAGCCATAAAAAGGAATGAAATGATGTCTTTTGCAGCAACTTGGATGGAACTGAAGACCATTTTCCTAAGTGAAGTATCTCAGTAATGGAAAAATAAACACCACATGTACTCTGTGACAACTAGGAGCTAATTGATGGGCACACACGGGCACAAAGAGATGCAAAGGTCATAGGAAATCAAGAAGAGGGGCAGAGGGGAGGGGTAAAAACCTACCTATCAAGTACAATGAACACTATTCTGGTGATGGTCACACTAAAAGCTCTGACTTAAGCATTATAAAAGGTACCCGTGTAACAAAAACATTTGTATCCCCTTAATATTTTGAAATAAATTTTTAAAATCTAAGTGTGTTTGATATGGGAAGAGCTAAATAGGCTGTTTTATAGTCACACAACAAAATATTATGTGGCAGTTAAAAAGTATGAGGAGATCGATATGCACTAATATGTCTGTATTGTCAAGGAATATTATTAAAGGGGAAAAGCAATCAGAGAAAAATACATATAATATGATAAGCTTCCATGTGCTTGCATGCTTGTGTGTATGGATACACATATTTGGATATAGGTGTATATATGCATATGCATTCACAACACAATAATATGTATATTTTCTATGACCACATATATGGATATTACTATGTATAAGAACAATTCTGGAAAACAAATGACCTTGTTAAAAAAACTGATAAATTTTTTAGAAGGGATTTATGCAAAATAATCTATATGTCCAAATAATTGTATTGCTATCATAAAGACACATATTAACTGCTTCTGAAATATTATATTAAAAGGCTTTAAAATTTCCTTTATTTCTGAAAATGAATAGAAAGAAAAGTGGGAAAAATATTCAGTATAATAATCAAGAGTTCTCAGAAAATAATTTTCTGTTAATCTGTGACATCTTGTTTTTTGATAAATTATCTCATGGAAATTTATTTATTGAAAAAGAGAGTAGGTATACATTTCCTCTTCCACAAATAATTTACGTGATAAAAATGTCAGAGAACATGAATTTTATTATCTAGGTAGAAGTAACATCTGGTAAATATCTCTAAAAGCACCTTGTAGAACTATTAAACATTGAGAGAGTTGGCCAGATATTTCTATATTAAAAACTCGGAAACAAGGTTGATAATGTAAGACTTGTGTATGGTGCTGTTCTGAGTATTTCGTGCAGGGCAGGTCTGTTCATGGTAAATTCCCTTAGTGTTTGCTTGTCTGGAAAAGACTTAATTTCTCCATCGATTAAGAAACTTATTTTTGTATGATACAAAATTACAAGCTGGTAGTTGTCCTGTTTAAGTTGATTGAAGATGGGTCCCCAATCTCAGGGTGTTTATTTTATTCTTTGGGTTAACATCCAATACTACCACTATTTATTTTTTTGGACAATTTGCTTCATCTTTGGCTATCAGTTGCTATTTTAGGTTGCCTCCTGTTTCCTTTTGTAGCACACTCCCCTCCCATTTTCTTTTTTCATCATGTCTTTACTTTGTGGCAGTATAAATTGCTCCAGACTTACTTTATACTTTTCCTGCACCAACTCTAAAATAGGCCGTTTCTCTAGTAGGAACTTCTTGTTCCATTTATTAGAGGATGATATTTAGTAAATAATGTCATAGCCCTAGGTGTACTCATTGCTACTGGATGTTACTGCTTTTAGGACTTCCAGTAGACAGAGCTAAGAAATATATACTAACCCATGTATGCTAACCCATGTATACATATACAATCATTTGTATTTCTCTGTATATATTTTTGTCTACATATACAGAGGGGCATAAGCAGAGGAAATGCATCAGGAAGATATTTGGAAAAGAACATTTCAGGTCACGGAAGAATAGGTCCAGTGCTCGGAGGTGAGAGCACGCTTGACATTTTCAAGAAACAGCAAGGAGGTTAAGGTATGTGGAGCTCAGCTTTAAAAAAAACGAGAGAAGTGATAGAAAGAGTGATAGGAGATAAAGACTGAGAGGTATAAAGGAGAAAGCTCAGATCATTTACACCCTTTATGGCTTTTTAAAAGTAATTTGGCTTCTACTGTGAGAGACACTTGAAGACGTTGGAGGCATTTCAACAGATAGGTGACATGATCTATTTCTTTTAAATGAACTTCACCATCTGCTATACTGAGAAGAGATGGTAGGGGCACAGTTAGGAGGCTATTACTAGGATTATCACCTAGTAATCCAGGTAAGGGACAATAATGTCTTGACCTGGTTGTTCTGTCTTACCAGAACCACCAATGACTGAGGCAAAACTAGATGGAATCAGTAGAGAACTGACAAGTTATGGAGTTGTCCACACACAGTAAGCACATGACGCGGGAGGGTGTGAAGGGGAAATAAGAACAGAATAACATGAGGACATAAAGCTAGGAGTCAGCATGAAAACTCAATGCTTACACGTAGATAGGTTGTGAAAAGGAAGCATTGGGAGAGAAAAACTAGGGCAAATTTTGCTATACAGAAAACTAAAATTAGGTAGGAAAAACTTGAGCATGACTACCATTTCGGAAAGCCTGCACACTTTAATTAAAATTGATGGACATTCTTGCTCACTAACACGGCTCCAGCCAGGCCCATCTGTCAGGGTGGCATGACTGCCATCTAAAAGAATTATGCCAGATTCACAGGCCATGGTTGCCAACCCAAAATAGTTTTGAAGATCGTTTTGATGAGGTAGAAATATACCAGAAATAGTACAGCTGTCCCTGAAACATTCCACAGTGAGTTTTGCGAAACTTTACAATTCTAAGAAAAATTTTAAACTATGCATAATTTACATTCTGAACTATTTCAATCTCTCAAGACCTGTAGGAATTACTAAATGGTCTTGGTCTTAGCTGTTTTCACTAAACCATATCATTTCAAGAAACACTTATTTTTTTTACATCATTGTGTAATGTGGAATACACAAACATCTCTATTTTATGTTTCTTTTCTACTTTGTCTCAGTATAGCCTGTACATTATTCAAGTCCTCTGTTTTTCACCAGGTAGAAATAAGAAAGTCAAGAACTGTCTCTTTACAACCACAAGGTATATTTTTTTATCTATTAATTCAAAATTGATTAATGTTTTATTTTAGAGAATTCTCTGATGATATATTGTTTTAGCCACTGAGATTTTTACTCAAAGCATACACCTCCCCTGGTTCTCTAGAACCATTTAGGAATAGCATACTCTATAAGATTCAAAAGTCTCAAGATATCTACCAGTTTGAAAATACCTTCTGCTATTCATTAAGGCTATAAATGCTGAGGTATCCCTAGTCCTGACATCCTTTTGCAATGAACATTTACTGCTTAATCATGGTTTATAGGACTTTATTTCTTCTTACTCTGAAGCAATTAGCATGTACTTTTCTCAAAACTGTGTGTAAGGCCATAATGACCCAGTCCAAACTACATTTCCACCCCCTTTACTCCAGTCAGATATGTTTTAGCCCATTTTTCTTCCATCCACCTGGGATGCTCTTTCCCTGTTTTCTACCTTGTGGACTCTGACTATTTCGTCAAGGCTCTACCTTCTCTCTCAAGCTTCATGACTTCCCTAAGCATAGAGACACCTTTAATAGTACTACCCTAGGATTTGTAGGTTTTTTGTTTGTTTGTTTCTTTTTTTAGTTACCGTGAAACTCTACTATGACTGTGGTTTTTATTTTTGTTTACATAGCTGTAAACAATGAGATCTTAATTCTCTGTAATCAGAAACGGTGTCTTACGTAAGTTTGTGTTCTTATCCCATTCCGAATCTATCAGTGACCAGCACCTTGTCTGGCACCATACGGAGCTCATGGTGCCTACACATTTATTTAAAAAGAAGTGTTTGAAATGAGCTTATGAGGATAGGAAAAGAATGTTTAAATTGTTTATAACCCACGTTGGACTATGGATAGTTTATATTCTAACTTAAAATATTTAAATCAATTAATTAGAACATTCCTCTGAACTTCCACGAGGCATTCTTGGGGACGTTAACTTGAAAATGTTAAAACTGATTTTCTTTTAAAGTGTTCAGCATTACAGTCTTCTTGCTCACTTTGAAAGTTACGGTAATGACACACTAGATCCACTCTAATTTGGAGACTTGGTGTAGATGTAGAAAAGTTAGACTCCCCAAATGATTTAGAGTCACATTCACTACTTGATTTTACACCTTTAATAATCTATGTACAAGGTAGGCTATTTTGTGTAAGTTTTCAGTCAAAAGTGTTTAATCTATTATTCCCCATTTAAATATGTATATAATGTATATTTATAAGTATGGTGGAAAAGGAGCTAAACTGGTATCCTTGAATAGCAACTTCCTTAATAAATACTAAAAACAACAACCTAAATCAGCACCAGAGCATTAATATACATAAGAAATGACAGAATGGAAGATAGAACCATATTATTAACACATGATCAGTTACATTATCAATTCAGTTACAAATTGAAATCTGGTCAGCATTTTTTTTCCAAGAGGTAATAGTTTATCAAGAAGATCAGAGGAAAAATATCAACTTTCTCATGAAATATCACCTGTGCATAAGGTAGAAATCTTGTCAACTTATTATTTCTTTGAAAATTGCATGCGTGAAAAGTAAATTATTATGAACTTTTAGTTCCAGCCAAAATGGAATGGGTCCATTCCTCCCAGCTACTCCTTACAATTAAAAAATCCTGGACAATTACAACGAGGAATTATAGGAAGACTCCGGATAGTGGAAAGAAGAAAGCAGGCTACCTCGGGACCTCGGGACTTAAGGAATGACATGACAGTGAGTTCATGCACCATGGAAAGCCTGTTCCCTCCAGCTAAGGGAAGAAGGTTACCTAGCAGCAGAAAACCTTCTTAGCAACCCTTGCTCAACTCTAGCCGACACCAACAGAAATTGACTACACTCGCAGCTCCTGGTTTTCACATTCTCACCCCCACCTTCCCCTCCTTTCTGCAGACATGAGCAGGAAGCTGATTATAAACCTCTCTCTCCCTGCAGAGGCAGGAAATGGAGCTCTGATTCCCCTGCTCAGTTGTGTCAGAGGGGTTGAGCAGGGAGCTAATCTTCCTTCCCACACCTGGTGGAATCACACAGTGGTTATTATTGCTCCATCAGGATAGTGTCAACAGGATCCAGTAGGAAGATGAGCCTCCGCTGCCACTCAGCATCAAAAGATGGAACACGGCAGTGAGATGTGAGCTCATCAGCACCACACATCCTGGTTCAACAGGACTCAGTGGGAACCTGAACCTCCACACTTCAAGCAGCAAACCAGTTGAATGTGGCTCTGAAAGGAAGGCTAGTCAGTTCCCACACTCCCAGCCCAGATAGTGGGCCCGCGGGGAGCTGCACCTCCACTCCCAACTGGTATCAAATAGATGTGCGGTAAACTGGCTGTTACTCTTCTAGCCCAGCCCCAAGTGTCACTGGGACCCTAAAGGACCTCTACCTCTACCCAGCATCAAGGAAGTGGGAGGCTTCACTCTCAAAATTCAACACACAACAACAAACAATCCAATTAGAAAATGGGCAAAAGACACCATGACACACTTCACCAAAGAGGAAATAAGATGGCAAATAAGTAATGAAAAGATGTTCAGAATCATCAGTCATATGGAATGCAAATACACGCCTGTCAGAATAGCTAAAACAAAAAGTAGCAATAACACCAAATTCTGGACAGATTAGTGATTGTCAGTAGTTAGGGAGGTGTGGAAAGGAGGGAGGTGGCTGTGCTCACAAAAGGGTAGCAAGAGGGATTCTGGTGATGGAATCATTTGTATAATATCTTGTCTGTGTTGGTAGTCATGTAAACCCAGAGGTGATAAATTTGCATCAAACTAAATATGCACATACACTCATACGCACACACTTGAGTGCATGTAAAACTTGCAAAATCTGAATAAGGTTGAAGGTATGTATCAATGTCAATTTTCTGGTTGTTACATTGTATTATGCTATTAATATAATTCTGTGAGGTGATAACATTGTAGAACTGGTTTAAGGGTATATGGGATATCTCTATTATTTCTTAAACTGCATGGGAATCTGCAATTATCTCAAAAATGTTTCTTCAAAATAAATTGTGAAATATTAATATTTAAAGCCAAAGCAATTCAGTGAAGAACATTGCTTTGTTTTACTTAGCAGTAGCATTCTGTATTTCTGTTAGAGAAAGGATTTTCTTCTGAAATATTAAACCATAAGCCATGCCTGAAATTATCCCCTTGGTCCTACAATATGCTTTCAATTCTCTTTTATGAATTCAGAGTCACACTAGCTGATGATATAAGCCCACTACTGATGAGAGAAGAAATCACTTTTAATAAACACGTTATTCTTATAATCTAGTAAAAGATATATTGCCTATATAATCCTTGTGTAGAAGAGAAAATGCTAAATATATTCATTTCTATAGAAATCTTATGCATATTTCCCAAAAACCACACAGACACACATACAAAGAGTTTAGATGTGATGTTATAATGTTCCACTAAGCGCTGGTAACCATGCACTTGTATATTGGAAGCATTTTGACACAAGGTCACATATTTTAAAAAATAAATGTGAAACTTTTATAAAATAAATACTTTAACATTCCATGAGAAAAGCATATTCTGAGTAAACAATAAGAAGTATTTTTCAAAGCACTTGTTAGTTTCCTATGGGCTGAAAATGTGAAATCAAACATTATTGTAAAAAATAAGAAATGACAGTTTATTTATGAAATGTAAAATATACTTTCTGAATACTCAACCTTTTGGGAACTTATAGAGATATATGACAAAACATATTGTTATTTCCAATGAAAACATTTATTATCCTTTTGTTTCATTCTCTATTAAGTTTGGGACAGGAAGCACCCAAATAATATCTTAAGGAGCATGAGTTAAAATAGGGACAGGACAGCATTTAAGAAAATATTGACTCCTGAAGTGAGATATAATTGACCGAAAGGTCATATTTTAAAGGTCTCAATACTTGAGTTGAAGGAATAAAGATAATAACTACATGAAAAGACTCAAAAATAAAGTAAAAGGTGAGATCAAGTCAGAGCCAGAGTAAAAAATTATGGATGGAGAAATGACCAAAAAAGAAAGTCTGAATCAAAACATGAAACTACCATGGAAAAAAATATTTGGGCATGTAGTTAGTTATTACATAAAAACTTCGTTGGTCATAGCCCTGATGACATCAAGATAAAACCAAAAAGAAACTAAGCTGTGCCATGAAAGGAAGTTGGATTGAACTGCCTCAGCCTTTGTGAGAGTGGATGGAGTGGCAGCAATATATACACTAGTGAATATAAGAGCTACAGGTGCATTTTCTGAAGAGAGTTATTTGTCCTTTTCTAGTTTAAATGGAATTTGTAAAATAGGAATGACGGAATGACGGTGGCATGAGAGATACAAAGTTACCTTTTGCAACATCCTGCGAGTGGAAAGGAGTATCTGGATCATATCTACGAAATCTTTAAATTGAGACATTGAAAATTTGTGTTTACTTACTTGGGCATAAATTTTAAAATAAAAAATTACACTACAATACTGTTGTTTTGCTTTATCATTACCATTATGAAGAAACTATGGGCTTAATGAAGTCTAGTGGACAGGTCAAGTTTACGAACGAAGTTAAGAACATTGGAAAATTGTGACCAATAATATAAATAGCATGTCTTCCCGCTCTAAAAATGAAGCTTTGTAGAATGTGTAGATATGACAAAAATTCTATATCTCAAAATCATAAAGAGAAAACAGACAAAAAGGCTGGTCATAGGTCAGCAGCATTGATAGTTTCTAGTCAGACTGTGAAAGGTGCCGAGGCCCTGCAAGGATAAATTACTTTCACTTACCTGAAAAGGAAAAGAAGAAAAATACCTTTGAGACTGAAAACTGATAGGCAAGAACATTGTGGCTGCCATGTAGAAATTATTAGCATCCATCCAGGACAGCCAGGCTAGTCGCTCTAAAGTTTCTGAAGAAAAAGCGCAGATCATGAGGAGGATGTTGTTGTCTCTGATGTGGGCAATAAAATAGAGATGTTTTCTTTAGCACATTAGGGTAAATGCTTCTAATTTGAGTGAATTATTCAATCTCTGGGTTCTATTTGTTTTGAAAAAAGAAAAGTTTCCTGCAAAACTATCTTAAGTCCTTCAACAAAACAAGTGTACTCTAAACAATTAGATCCCCAGAGGGACTTCATTTATTTGCACAGAATTCATTAGGGTCTCTAACAATGAAAAAACTTATTTTACGTTATTTTTGAAGAACAATCATGAAGACTTTGTTCTTGCTATAAGGGTTTGGATCATGAGCTACCTTATATATCCTGCCTTCAGGAAGTTTTTATCTGGATATGGGTATAAACCCAATGCATCAAAAAATTTTAAAAAATTAAAAACAATGACAAACATATATTATGTGATTCATTTATATATATAGGTGCATTGCCCTACAGCAATGGTCCTCAAACTTGAGCATGCATGAGAATCACCTGGAGGGTTTGACAGAACACAGGTTATGAGCTATGAGGCCCACCCCAGAGTATCCAAAAAGTATGTCTAAGGTTGAGCCCAACAATTTCCATTTTTAATAGTTTACCAGACGTTGCTCATGTTGCCAACCTGAGGATATAATTTGAGGAACATTGCCCTAGAAGACTTCAGAAGAGGGAAGATATTGTGGACTAGAACAGCTGAGCATGCTTTGCAAAGTGATTAACACAAGATTTATTTGTTATCTTACTGACATATAATTTTTATTCAGATGGACTAGTGGTAAATACAATTCAGTTATTTTTGTTACCTCTTTTGTCCTCCTTCTCCTTTTCCCTTACTGCCTTCTTTATCTTCTCCTTCTCTTTTTCTCTGGACTAAGAAAAAATAGTTTCATCAATTACAATCCTAATTTTTTTCTTGAAAAAACGATGTTTGTGTCCTACTAGTTTAAAATGGTACACTGCAATCTGGTCCTGACCAACTCTCAATGGCATTTTCCAGGCTGTGTGTATGACTTGTCTCAAACATAGTTGTCTCTTCTATAAACCAATCAATCTGTTTCCACTGACCACAGCAAACTTCATTATTGAAGCAAGGGAGGCCAAACTGGGCTGCTATAATGAATGTCATACACAGATAAGTCTGCAGTGTCAGCAATGTTTGCTCAATATTTCCTATTGCAAAAGCAATTTAAATAGTGAAATGTCAGGGTAAAGATATAATAGGATACAGGGACATAAGACCAGATTTTCTTTTTACATTACTCAATGGAAAATTTTACCCACAGGAACTTTTCTTTAACTCCAATAAACTTACTTTTATTTTTGAGATACTTGAATTGTTTTTGTTTAGTTGGTTATTTTTCCAGTAAAAATGTCTCATATTTTATATAAAAATGCAGTGTTTTGTATTTCTTCTCTTCAAGTTATATCTTTGGTACTCAATCTAGACAAGAGAGAGGAGCAGCAAGATTCATTATTTTTAAAATAGCTAAAACATGTTTTTTAAATGACAGAATGTACTATATGATGTATTTGGCAACATATATACATTAGGCATTAAAGTATAATCACAGCGTTTGTACAGGAAGATGCTGATTATATATGTTTTCTATATCACTCACATAAGCATCTTTTTATGAGTAACAAATTAAAATCTTTAAACTCAAGTTTCTGCTGGTTGCTGTATTATTTTCTTGAAAAGTTAAATAGACCCCATTTTAACCTGCACATGCTGACCACAGGAAAATTTACAGTAATGGTATTTTTGCTATAAATCTGAGCAGATTTTATCCACATATATATCATTTATGTGGATGTAATATCTACCTATGTATCTCTTTTTATTCCAATGCGAGATTATAATAAGTTCCTTTAAATAAAATGTATTCCAGATAGTCTTTATGGTTAATGTCACTCACCTGCGACTGACTTAATATACACATATTATCCAATATGTATACATAACATAAAGAATTCTATATTGGATTAGTTTAGTTTAGTTTTATTTTAGTGTATATTAAGATATTTTTACTTTTTGTTTGCTAAAGCAATGTGTATAAATAAATGTGAAAACTCAAACTGTTTAAAAAAGTAATTACAATCTAATATAGGTAAATTGTACTTTTATTTGGAAAAAACAATAACATAAGCTGCATATAAATTGGTTAAAATGAGCCATAGTATTCAGCCTTCAATATTTTAAACACATCAATTAATAACAAGTCATGTTTTAAAGTACTAGAAGCTTGTAACAGCTTGAAGATAAATATAAGAGGTAGCAATTCACATAAATAAAATGATAAAATTAATGTCCTCTAATGCAACCCATTCGATCTCTCTGCTAAGATGGGATCTCTCTCTAACTTAAAATTTTTTAAACTCTGCCAGAGATGGCACATCTACATCTTCCTTTGAATGATTATTTCACTATTTTCATTCTCACAATGTTTGCAAACACATAAATGCTAGATTTTAATTTTTCTAAATTATAACCAATTCTTAACACTAATACCAAGGTGAGTGTGTAGATTCTAATAAAAGATTTCCTTATTTATTTCAGTATATGAAATAATCTATGGCCTTTTTTTTGCTTCACACAAATTAATGATCAGAACAATTACTTTTTCTTGAACATTTAGGGGCCCATACTCACTTTCATTGCTATTCTTTAATTTAATGCTGCCTTTACATCCAGTAAATTTTATTAATATTTAAAAAATATGGAGCTACCTGTACAACCTTAGACTTGAATACCTGCTCCAGAAAGAAATCATTGTCTTGGATCTGTGGCTATTTCTTGATCAAGAAAGCTATTAAACTTAGCTTCATATCACCAAATAGGAAGAGCACCAGCACAACTAATAATGTGCTAACATGCAACAGGCTTTGGGCTGCAGGGTTTTCTTTGCAGCAGACTCCATAGGTTCTGGGACTAAGGCAGGCACTAAGCAAGTTTCAGAGGCTGAAATCAACATGCCCAACCAGTGAAATCTAAAACTGTGCATCATAGCATATAGCTATCTTTTGTGATCAGATCAGGCTGACAAAACTTGATGAAAAATATTTTATCCAAAAAATGATAAATATCCTTCAACAAAATTGTAAAAATATTTCTCTTAATCGATTAATAGCTGTTTAATTAAATAACGACAGTGGAGCATGGAAGTATTTTGAGACCTATTCAGATGCAATACCCTCCTTTTCTTAGCAAATATTTTGAAAAGATTTCTTTACGACCTCGGAGTGAAATCCATATATATTAAATTCATCAATACCAGTTTAAAGAATCACTATGGTGTCCTAACATGAAAGTAAAAGGGAGACAGAAAGAATTTATAGAAAAATAATATCTTTCAGTTAGTAAAGTATAAACACATTCAAAGATATAATGACAAATAATTACTAAGAAATGAAAGCTACAAATGCTAATTTATTCATCCCAGTGCTAGCACAATACCAGACAGGTAGGTGATTAATATGGATCTGTTAAATATCTGTTTATTAATAAAATCTTAGATAATGCAACTGAAAAATTTAGCACATACTTGAGATGGTATATACCACCTAAGTGATGTTTTAATATCATTAAAGAATACCTAAATTGCTATAGAACATCAGAAAAGGAGGTCACATGTATAGAAGGTACATGAACCAAGGGGACTGGGAGGAAAATCTATAAACTGAATTGACAAAATGATTTGTGTAAAAGGTTTCAACCATGCTTATGCCTATATCCATCCCTGCATTGGTACTTTGCACAAAGTAGGGGATACATTGACTTTATTTTTCAGATTAGGAAAATGGAGCCCAATAACTTAAAATCAAAGAACTTTAGAGGAAGAACTAATAAATATTTATGACATATTTAAACATTGTTGAAATTTCTGGAAGACATCTTAGTGACCATTTAGTTCAACTGCCCATTGTTCAAAAACATTATCTTTGATTACTATAAAAAAGATACACTCAAAAACTACATAAGGAGGAGGAAATGGACAGATTCCTGGAAACATACAACCTTCCTAAGTTCACCCAGGAGGTAACAGAATTCCTAAACAGACCAATCTCAAGCTCAGAAATTGGAGCAGTGTATTAGACAATTTCAAAGATGTGTTCAAATTCTAAGATTAAGTTCTGCCTCCACAGGACTGAAAGTGTCACATAGTAAAAATGAGTTGATTTTGTTAGTATAAAAGTATGCATTGGAGTTGTAAGTTTCAGTTGCTGCCTAAAAAAAGGAAAGGTTATTAAAATTATAGAGAGGTTACAATAACAAGTGCATCTGCCTTCCTTCCTCTCCACAGGCTTCATCCCAATATCAATCAGATCAACAACCATGAGCTAGTCACTAGCAGTTAGTTGTGTGATGGAACGAACCAGCTGAAACTGGCTCTCAAGAGTCAATTGTTAAATATCCAGAAATTTGGCAAGCCAGTTGTTAAACCATTTGCAACATGACATCAGCCATGGTGGGAATATTTACACCACAGAAATGGCAAGCACTAAACAACAGAGCACTTTATTCAGAGAGCAGTTTACCAGCACATCACTTAACAGCAATTCTTCTTCCATGCACTGTAGATTTATTCGTATTTGACTCCTGCCTATCTGTCCAACCTCATATCTTACCATGAACATCTCTCCATTCCCCCACATTAAACTCTTCAGCAATACATTAAATGTGCAGGCCCACAAGCACGTTACACACCCTCTGGTCTCTATGCTTTTGTACATGCTGTTCTCTCCACCACCACCAATACCACCATCATCACTCTCCCCTTAAAGCCACCTGCAGCTCTACTTTTCCCTAGATTACTCCTTCTTGTGCTCAGATACCAGCTCACCCAGGAACATTTCCTGCCCTTGTTGACTGGGTTCAGTAACCTTTGTTCTCCCATCGTACTCTATATTACCTTTTTATAACATGTATCGCATTGCGTTGAAATTCCTTGTTTACATCTCTGCATTTCTAATTAAAAAATAAACCCCTTGAAAACAGAGAGCATCTGATTTAGCACTGCGTCCTCAGCTTATACAAAGTGGAGAGTACGGAGTGATTTCTGAAAAATTGCTGTTGAATAAAAACTTTATTAACGAAATTCCAGCATTTGCTTCTCAGTTTCATTATCTTCCATGACAAACATTTCCTATCATATAAGTTGGATTGGCTGAAAAATATGATTTACTTTTGGAAAATCAGTTTAAATTCAACTCCATTAGCATAAATATATTTCATAAAATGAAAAATGGCTCTATCTACATATGCTTCCATATGTACATATATACTTGGTACATATTTATCCACTAATAGATAAAGCTCTACTTAACTTCAAATAATTTTTAAACTGTGTCATCATCATTAGGATTGTTGGCTTTTTAGTTTATTTGCATTTTAATGGCACCAAACACCACAGTGCTGAGTGTAGTACATCTAAGTGCACTACTTTCCATCTAAGAAGTTATCTGTTTAGTGCTCATCACTGCTTCCCTGGGCACATACATGATACTTAAAGGGAAAAAAACTACAAAAAATAACATTTTACTAGAGAAATTAAGGGTATAATATAAAATCTTGTAGTCTGGTTCAGCTTTCAGTATGCCAAAGCTTCATTATTAAAAGATACAAAATAAACAAGAATCCAACTTTCAAAGTCTCCCTCATGGCCAGAGCATATTCTTAATGTTTTATTTGCAGAAGACACAGTCACAAAGGTACTGAAATAAAATTTATTTTGTGTCAGGTAGATTTTGTTTTAGTTTTATCTGTTACTGATTATCTTCTTTAACCCTCATTTTTGTGGGGCCCTTTTACTTACTCCTTTTTTTAATCTCCCAGGAAAGCATTTTTCCCAGAAGATGTATTCATTTTGTGTCATTGATAATTGGAAGAGGATACAATAACCTAAGAGTCACCAAGACTGTACTCAGCCTTAGCAACACAAAGTACCTCAAAAATGCACTTATCGTTTAACATGATCAATAGCCCTTACTTGACTTCACGCTGGCGTTGTTTGCAATGTAGAAGTCAAAAGGCCATTCAAATCAGTACCTCTAGTTAATGAATTATGATCCATGAACGGAAATTAACTATAGCCATCCAATAATCGTGCACCAACAAAATCACCATGGAATTTTGCTGCCATAAAGGGCATGGGAATAATTTCCCCAGTCAAGTATAATGTATCTGGATTAGATGAGATGCATCTTAAGATAAGAATCTTGAATCTAAATTGAGCATTTTAATATGTTAACCTTAACCTTACTAGATGCTTATTATAACTGCATTAATCACTAACTACTTGAACTGGCTAGCACTCTACCTGGCCGTTTTTAATCCTTGCAACACAATGAAGTGGATATCACCATTTTACAGATTTTAGAACTACTCATGACCAAGGTTACAAAATTAGCAAATAGCAAAATCAAGATTTTAAATAGGCCTCCCTAACTTCAAAGCTTGTGCTTTTCCTATTATCCTACAGTGCCTAATCAGAGACATCTGTTGTCATTTAATGCATGAGAGGATAACATTTAAAAATGTTGAATTTTTTTAAAAAAACTCCCCAGGCACTCAACAAAAAGATAAGTCCACTATTGAAATTTTGATGAACTCTACCCACAGATGCTGTCCTATTTCCCTTTTCACATATCCAACCTGAATTCACATCTTCTCTGACACTAGGTAAACCAGAAATAAATGCATTCACAATCTACTCTTTCCCTTTCATTCTACAATGTACACACACAGAGAGAAAAGTAAATTGAAACTGGAAAAATATACAAAATACTTTTTGGATTGTGATCTCCTCACTTTCTCATGTATAGAAAGGGTTAGTTATCATATCAACCTGCTTCATGCCTACATTTATAGACTATCATCCTAGTAAAAAATTTAAAAATCATGAAGACAGATGAACTTTGTTAGCATAACAAGTGACAATAAGAAGTTCGCACATTTTATTTATATTTTTTTTCTCCTATTGACATACCTATAAACTCTTTTTTCTCATAGGGCTCTTTGGCACATTTTATTTAGCACATTTTATTTATATTTTCTTTTTCTCCTATTGACATACCTATAAACTCTTTTTTCTCATAGGGCTCTTTGGGAAAAGTAAAAGGAAACCAGAGTTAAAAACCCATTAACATGTATACTAGAAGCACGTTCATAAAATACAACAGCATGCATTGGCAGGATCAAATTTTTATACAGGAGAATCTGACTGGAAGGGGCCATTAAGGAACTTGCCTCAACACTTCATTTGAATAGCAAGTGCACTATTTGAGAATTACACAGTGAGGGTTGTTAATGCTCAGAAACTTGTTTAGAGATATTGGAGAAATTACAAAGGAAAAACGCATTTTCTCTCTTTTTAAAAATTCTAATGGTGGTTTTTCTGGTTCTACCTGTAGGGAGCTTAGAAGTTACCGCAAGTAAATTACTGCAGTAAAAAGCTGAGTAGATGGAAAAATCAACAACTCTTTTTGGATACATGAGACAGTTAAGGTCACAAGGTAAAACCACTGCCCTCAAGACTGGAGAGAGAGACAGGCTAAAATAGGAGTCACAAGTTTACTGAAGCAGAGAATAGTTAGTGGAAATCTCTGTGAGAACCAGCACCAGGGTAGGAAAACCTAAACTGTAATTGACAAATTGCTGGAGACTCAATGTGGACAAGTCTGAGAGTTGAAAACTCCAGAGAGACACAGACATGGAGGGCCCCTATAATATTGTGAGATTTAGCTCCAAAAGCTCCCAGATTCTCACAGTAAATATCTGAGAATGTGATGTGAATGTATAATAAACATAAATAAGTACAGCCATTATGGAAAACAGTATAGAGTTTTCTTAAAAAGTTAAAAATAGAACTATCATATGATCCAGAAATTCCTCTTTTAAATACATACCCAAAAGAAAGAAAATCAGTAATGTGTAGAGATGGCTGCACTCTCATGTTCATTGCAATATTATTCAAAATAGCCAAATATGGAAATAACTTGATGGAAGAGTGGATAAAGAAATTGTTGGATGTAATCCACATAGAGACACACACTGGAATATTGTTCAGTTTTTTAAAAAGGAGATTCTATCCTTTGCAATAACATGAATGAAACTGAAAGATATTATGTTAAGCAAAACAAGCCAGACACAAAAAGAAAAATACTGCATGATCTCACTTATATGTGTAATCAAAAAAAAAAAAAGTTGAATACATAGAAACAGAGAGTAGAATGGTGATTATGGGAAAGAAAGGGATGAGAAAATGTAAGTCAAATGGCCCAAAGTTGGAGTTATGTTGGATAAATAAGTTTAGAGACCTTATTGTACAGCATGATGATTATAATTAATAATATTGTAATATACAATGAAAATTTGCCCCGAAGAGTAGATTTGGGGTGCTCTTACCACACACAAAAAGCTATATGTAACTGTGTGAGGAGATGGATATGTTTATTTGCTTGACTGTAGCAGTCATTTCACTGTGTATAGACAAACCTCATTCTATTGTGCTTCACTTTATTGTGCTCCTCAGATATTACATTCTTTACAAATTGAATGTTTGTGGCAACCCTGAGTCAAGCTAGTCTATCAGCACCATTTTTCCTACAACATGTGTTCACTTTGGGTCTCTGTGTCACATTTTGATAATTTTCCACAATATTTCAAACTTTATTATTATTATTGTATCGTTCATAATGATCTGTGATCAGTGATCTTTCATGTTGCTATTGTAATTTGGGGGTGGGGGTGCCACCCATCGCACCTATATAAGATGGCTAACTTAATCAATCAATGTTGTGTGTGTTCTAACTGCTCCACTTACTGGCCATTCCCCCATCTCTCTCCCTCTCCTTGGGCTTTCCTATTGCCTGGAAAACAACAATATTGAAATTAGGCCACTTAATAATCCTACAATGACCTCTAAATGTTCAAATGAAAGGACTCTAAATCAAAAACTAGAAATGATTAAGCTTAGAGATGAAACATGTTGAAAACCAAAGTGGGCTGAAAGCTAGACCTCTTATGCCAGTTAGCCAAGTTGTGAGTTCAAAGGAAAAATCTTTGAAGGAAATTAAATTTCAAATTCAGTGAATGCACAAATGATAAGAAAGCAAAATACCTTTATTGCTGATATGGAAAAAGTTTGAGTGGTCTGGATAGAAGATCAAATCAGTTACAATATTCTCTTAAACCAAATTCTAACCCACAGCAAGGCCATAACTCTTTCAAGTCTATAAAGGCTGAGAAAAGTGAGTAAGCTGTAGAAGAAAAGTTTGAAGCTAGCAGAGGTTGGTTCATAAGGTTTAAGGAAAGAAACCATCGCCATAACGTAAAAGTACAAGGTAAAGCAGCAAGCGCTCATGGAGAAGCTACGATAAGTTATCCAGAAGATCTAGCTAAGATAATTGAAAGGTGGCCACACTAAATAACGTATTTTCAGTATGGACAAAACAGCTTAATATTGGAAGAAGATGCCATCCAGGACCTTCACAGCTCGTGTAGTCAATGCCTGGATTGAAAGCTTCAAAGAGCAGGCTGACTTCTTTGTTAGGGGCTAATAGCATTAACCTTGAGTTGAAGACAATACTCATTTATCATTCAAACATCCTAGGGCCCTTAATAATTATGCTAAATCTACTCTGCCTGTACATTATAAAAGTAACAACAAAGCCTGGATGACAGCACATCTGTTTATATCATGGTTTACTGACAATTTTAAGCCCAATGTTAAGACCTACTGCTAAGAAAAAGAAATTCCTTTCAAAAGTCCTATTCATTAACAATGCACCTAGTCACCCAAGAGCTCTGATAGAGATGTACAAGACTAATGTTTTTACGTCTGCTAACATTAACAACCATCTTCAGCCCACTGATCAAGGAGTAATTTTGACCTTCAAATCTTATTATTTAAGAAATACATTTCATAAGATAATAGCTGCCATTGACAGTGATTCCTCTGATGGATCTGGACAAAGTAAATTGAAAAACTTCTGGAAAGGATTCTCTATTCCACATGGCATTAAGAACATTTCTGATTCATGGGGAGCTCAGAATATCCACATTAATAGAAGTATGGAAGAAGTTTATTCCAACTCTCATGTAGAGCCTGAAGATGTGACTGAATTGCTGCAATCTCATGACAAAACTTGAACAGATGAGAAGTTGATTCTTACGGCTGAGCAAAGAAAGTAGTCTCTTGAGACAAATCTACTCTTGGTAGAGATGCTTTGAACATTGTGTAAGTAACAACAAAGGACTTGGAAAATTGCATAAATTTAGTTGATAAAGTAGTGGCAGGTTTTGGGAGGACGGATTCATTTTGAAAGAAGTTCTACTATGGGTAAGGGGCTATCAAATAGCATTGCATGCAGCAGAGAAATCTTCCACGAAAGAAATGGTCAGTCAATGCAGCCAACTTCACTGTTTTCTTATTTTCAGGAATCACCATAGCCACTCAAACCTTAAGCACCCACCAACCTAGTCAGCAAGTAGGCGTCAACATTAAGGCAAGAGCCTTCACCAGCAAAAAGGTTAAGATTCACTGAAATCTCAGATTATTGTTAGCATTTTTTAGCAATAAAGTGTTTTTAAATTTAGGTTTGTACATGATTTTTTTTTAGACATAATGCTATTGCACACTGACTAGACTACAATGGACTGTAAACATAATTTATATATGCTCTGGAAAATCAAAAAATTTGGGTGACTAGCTTTTTTATGATATTCACTTTATTGCTATGGTCTGAAATTAAACCTGCAATACCTCATAGATATTCTTGTATATGTACACCAAAACATCAAAATATGTTATATATCTTAGGTCCATTAAAGAAATAAATAAGTAAACTTTTAAAAATAATATAAAAAGAGATAAAAATTATTTTTATTTTTACTTTTTTATTGATACATAGTATTTTACATATTTATGGGGTACATTTGAGTGTTTTCTATATTTATATTTATATTTATAGACTATGAATTGATCAAGTCAAGATGTTTGAGGTATCCATCATTTTGACTATTTATCATTTCTATGTGTGGATAACATTTCTATGTGTTGATAACATTGTAGCTAGTTTGAGGCAATATATTGGTGCTAACCATAGTGACTCTAGTCTGTTGTTGAACATTAGAATTTATTTCTACTATATAAATTTGTAGACATTCATCAATTTCTCTTCATTCCCCCTCACATCCTTTCCAGCCTCTGATATCTATCATTTTATTTTCTATCTCCATGTGATCAAGTTTTTTAGCTCCCACATATAAATGAAAACATGTGAAATTTGTCTTTCTGTGCCTGGGTTATTTCACTTAATATAATGACCTCCAATTCCATCTATGTTGCTGCAAATGACAGAATTTCATTCTTTTTTAATGACCAAACAGTATTCTATTGTGTATATATACCATATTTTCTTTAACCATTCATCCACTGATGGAGATTTAGGTTGATTCCAGACTTTTGCTATTGTGTATAGTGTTGCAAAAAGCATAGGAGAGCAGATATCTCCCTTAGTCACACTTTCACCCAGGGTGCAGTAGCCTATGGTTGCTCATACCTAAACCCCAGGAGCAGTAGCCTGTGATCCTCCTGTACCTCATCCCTAGCACTGCTTGGTCCCAGGACAGTTTGCAGTCCATTGAGGTTGGACCTCTTAAATGGCACCTTGTTGTAGCTGCTTAGGTCTCTGGAAGGGTACGTAACCCAGTAAGAGCTTCCTTCCTGGGTCAGTGCCATTGCAAAATCTCTTGGAAACTCCCTTAGGTTCAGGGTCCATGAGGGACAAGGGGCTTTCCCGTGGTTAAGATTGCAGGAGTCTATCATGGGAATGTGGACAACTGAGGGTCTTTCACTTACTCTTTCTCCGTGTGGGGAGTTTCCCTCAGCTCCCAGACCATCCTAGTTGAACAGTCTGCCTTGCTTCCTTCTCCTTTCTTGCTTTAGGTATTTCTTGTCACTTTTCTGTTGAATTCTAGTATACTTTCTTAGATAATCTATTCAAAGTATGATTACTCACTCACTATTTTGGATCTTCTTAATGGAGGAGACAAGTACAAAATGCCTCTAGTCAGCTATCTTCAAAGTTATTTTTAAAAAGAAAAGAATGAAAAATAAATCTGGAGTTGAAAATTACAATAACTGAAATGAAAAATTTACTGAAGAGGCTCAACAGCAAATATGAGTGGGCAGAAGGAAGAATCCATGACTGATGATAGAACTATAGTTATAATTTAGTCTGAAGAGCAAAGAGAAAAAAGATTGAAGAAAAGTGAGCAGAGCTTCAAAGGCATTTAAAACAACATCAAGAATACCAAACACATGTAATCACAGTTCCAGATGCAAAGCAAAGAAGTAGAAAAAAAATTTAAATAATGACCAAAAATTCCAAAATTTATTGACAAATATTAATCTACAGATCCCCAAAAATCAATGAACTCCAAGTAGGATAAAGTTTTTACCCCTAGACATGATATAGTCAAACTGATTAAAAACAAAGACAAAGAGAAAATCTTGAAAGTAGTGAGAAGAATAATTATTCATCATGTATGCTTAAAAAAAAAAAAGTATACAATTTATTGCTGACCAAAAACAATGTAGGCCAGAAAGCAGCGGAATAACATACTCAAAGGGTTAAAAGAAAAAGCAGTCAACTAGAATTCTACATCTAGCAAAACTATGCTTCAACATTAACATAAAATTAAAGCATTCCAGACAAAGCCTGAAAGAATTCATTGCTAGTAGATCTGTCTTACAAAAATGTAATAAAGGAAATCTTTCAGAATGAAAGGAAGTGACACTAGAATCCACAATAAAATATGAAGAGTGACAGATGGTAAATATGTGTGTAAATATAAAAATTCTATAAATATATTTTTCTCATTTGTCTCTTAACTTGTTTCAAAGAATAAGATTATATAATGTAATAATTGTAATACTTCTCTCGAGTTTATAAAATTTATAAATTGTATATAATAACATCTAATACACATTATATAATTATACATAATTTATATAATTACACATTATATAATATATAATAAAATGTTATATATAACACATAATATATTATTTTATTATATTATATATAACATATACCTATATGAAAATAAAATACATATATATACACTCACATAAAAGTGAAGAGGAAGAAAAGGAGAGATATGAAAGCAAAATTTAGGAGAATTATTCTGGAATAGATTGAAAGGTTAAAATACATGTTGTAATACCTACAACTGGAACTAAGAAATAACAGTAAAAAAATCAATAGATTTTATTAAAATAGTGTGCTAAAAATATTTATTTTGTCTTGTTAGACAAAAGAAAGCAGTAAAGCAAAAGAGAGAAACTAAAAAAAATAGAAAATGAATAAAAAAATGACAGATGTAAATACAATCATATCAATAATTAAATTAAACATATATACACTAAATACCTCATTCAGAAAGCAGACATTATTACACAAAAAAAGAAAGTCCAGCAATATGCTATCCAAAAGATACATAACTAGATTCAAAAACTACAAATACGTTGAAAGTAAAAGGATAGAAAAACATATACAATGCAAACAATAGTCATAAGTGAGCCAGAGTGGCTATATTAACATCAGACAAATGGATATTAAAAGAAGAAATATTAAAAGAGACAGAAGGATATTTTATAGTTATAAAAGTATCAATACATCAGGAATATAGAATAATCATAAATGTATAAACACAAGAACAGATTATCTGAATACATGAAGCAAAAAGTGACAAAATTGAAATAGGTATTTGAACAATAACTGAGTATTTCAATAACTCACTCACAATAATTGAGAGACCACCTTGACAGAAATTCATTAAGTATATTGAAAATGTGAACAACAATATCTACCTACTTGACCAAGTTTTCAACCTTAAAGCAGATCATCCAAAGATTACAGAATGCACATTTTTTTCAAATGTACATGATACATTATCCAGGTTGACCATATGACCACCATTAAATAAGTCTCAATAAATATAAAAAGCCTGAAATCATACCATACATATTCTATGTCCTCAACAGAGTTAGATATCAAAACCAGAAAGAATCAGGTAAAACTGACAATATTTTAAAATCAAACAATACACTTCTAAGTAATGCATGGGATAAAAATATCACAAAGAAAATTTCAAAGTATTTTCAACTGAATGAAAACAAAACACAATATATAAAAATGTATGAGATGCAGTTAAAGCAATGCTTACAGGAATATTTATAGCTTTAAACATCTGTATAAGAAAAGAGGAAAGGTCTCCAATCAAAAACCTAAGCTTCCACTGGAAGATCCAGAAAAAGGTCAAGCTAATCTCAAAGCAAGCAGAAGGAAGGAAATAATATATATTGAATTAGAAATGAATAAACTATATATTGGAAAACCAGTAGAGGAAAATCAATGAATTGCAAGGGTGATCTTTTGCAAATATCAACAAAACTGAAAATTCTTAGCTGGAAAAACCTGGAAAATAATTGAGAAGCTCCAAATTACCAAAATCAGGAGTTAAAAAGGAACATTACTAACATTCCTACCTACATTAAAAGCATTATAATAGATTATTGTGAACAATTTTATGCCAATAAATTGGACAACTTAGATGAAATGCACAAATTCTTATAATTGAAAGACACAAATACAAAACTTATTCAAGAAGAAATAAAAAATCTGAATAAACCTATAACAAGTAATGAAATTTAATAAGTAATTAAAAACCTTCCTAAAAGAGAATGCACAGTCTTAGGTCACTTTACTGATGAATTCTATCAAATATTTAAATAAGAAATAATACCAGCCCTTCACACACTCTTTTAGGAAACAGGAGAAAACACTTTCCAATTCATCTTACAAGGCTAGTATTACTCTGATACCTAAGCCAGCCAAAGACAGTACAAAAAAAAAAAAGCACTACAGACCAATATCACTTATGAATATAGATGCAAAAATATTAACCAAAAAACAAAGAAACAAATATTACATTTAAAAATTTTTTAAATTAAACTGAATTCAGCAATATATTAAAAGATGAAACCACATGACCAAGGGAGTTTGATCCTAGGATGCAAGGTTTGTCTCACATTCAAAATTTTATTAATGTAATATACTATGTTAACAGAATGAACCACATGCATGATCTGATCTGTGTATCTGTGTGTATCACCTCCACTGACAAGCAAAAATTATTTCACAAAATCCATCACCAATTCATGATTTTAAAAACTCTGAAATTAAGAATAGAAAGGAATTTATGTAAACTGATAAAGAACATCTATGGAAAAATCTACAGCTAACATCATACTTAATGGAAGAATACCAAATGTTTTCCCCCTACGAACAGGGACAAATCAGAAATGTACACTCTCACCACTTCTATTCAAATTGTTCCAGTCTCATTTATTTATTTTTGTTGTTGCTGTGTTGTCTTTGGGGTCTTCTTCATAAATTCTTTCCCTAAGCCAGTGTCTATAAGAGTTTTTCCAACATTTTCTTCTAGAATTCTTACAGTTTCATACCTTAGGTTTAAATCTATTATCCACTGTGAGTTAATTTTTGTGAGAGGTGAGAAGTGCAGATCCTGTTTCAATCTTCTACATTTGACTATCCAATTTTCCCAGTACCATTTATTGAATAAAGATTATTTTCCCCAGTGTACGTTTTTGCCTTCTTTGTCAAATATTAGATGGCTATATGACGATGGTTTTATATCTGGGTTCTCAATTCAGTTCCATTGGTCTATGTCTCTGTTCTTGTGCCAATAATATGCTGTTTTAGTTACTATAGCATAGAATCTGTAGATCACTTTGGGTTGTTTGGACATTTTAACAATGTTGATCCTGTCAACCCATGAGCATGGTATGGTTTTCCACCTGTTTACGTCCTCTGCTAGTTCCTTCCTCAGAGTTTCATAGTTCTTTCTGTAGAGGTCTTTTACCTCCTTAGTTAAATATATTCCTAGGTACTTTATTTTCTTTGTTGCTATTGTGAAGGGTATTGA
>CAUYRT010026304.1:0-15476 GCA_963574885.1 Lepilemur ruficaudatus | reverse complement strand
GAACTCCTGACCTTGAGCGATCCGCCCGCCTCGGCCTCCCAGAGTGCTAGGATTACAGGAGTGAGCCACCGCGCCCGGCCTGGGATTGCCTCCTTCTTAACAGCCTCTCTCCTGCGTCGGACTGTATGTGCGCAGGCTCTCCTCCCCTCCCCTGCCCTTGCTCCTCCTCAGCCCTGCCCCTCTTCTGGGGCTCCCCAGCTGCTGGGCTCGTGACCTGAGGAGAAGATGAGCTGAGGATTGTGGAGACTGATCGGAACGTGTGGCCCAGGAACAGAGAACTGGGTGTCCCCAGGCCTTGCCAGGTCTGGGCACAGCTGGGGCATCGCTCTCACAGCTGTCCTGGCTGCCTCGGGTCACAGACGTGGCTTGCCAGAAGAACATGAGGGCTTCAGAGAAGCTGCCCCTCCAAAGAAAGCATAGTCATGGCCTTAGAGCACAAAAAATACAAGTGTAAAGAAGTAACACATCAAAGGAAGCTTCAGCAGTGAAAACTTGAAGCATTAACCACAAAGCCTTTTCCCTCCCCCCACACACAAAGAAACGGTATTAGTTACTCACAAAAAATATTCCTCTATGGACAGCACATGTTTAAAATCATTGGGTTTGGGGGTTTTCTTTTCTTTGCCTCTGCCCACTTTTTTAAACTGCAAGTATGTGTTTGCTCAACAATAACAGATAAGGAGTGTTCAGTTGCTGAAATTATGCATCTTATCTTAGAAAATAACTTTTCCAGTGAAAGTGGTTTTTATTTTTTTTCTTTCTGCTTCAGTGGTTTGATTAGTAAAATGTGAAGTTACAAATTTGAAGCAAATCACCACCTTTCACCACTCTTGTCAGCAATTTTGAATAAAGAAACAAAACACTAGGTTCCCACGACACACACTCTCCTCCGCAAGGGAAACGGACGCGCGGCGGTGGCCTGTGGACGGGCTCGGCGCAGCTCAGCGCAGGCGCGGGCTCTGACCTTGGCGCTGTGGACATTTGGGCCGGGGCACTTTCTGCTGGAGAGTTGGGGGTGTTGCTGTGCTGTGCTTTTTTTTTTTTTAATAGAGGCTCAGCAGCATCTCTGAGGCCAGTAGCACCCCTACCTGAGATGAGGCAGTCAGACGCGTCTCGATGGCTGGACTCCAGATTTTATCCAGTGTCCGCTGGCAGGCAGCGTTGCCCCGGTTAGGAGGCACTGGTCTATTTGATACTGAGGGCTAGAAATTTTAAATCAAGACATTTATTCAAAAATCATCAGGTAGCATTTGCTTTTTCTTTCTTTCTTTGTTGCTAAAAGTTCTGGTGAAACCTCTGTTCTCTTAGCATATGGTTTGCTTTAGCAGCTGTTGTCATGTTACAGCAGGAGCTCTGAAAGCACTGTAGTCACACAGGCCCTGCTCTTGTCGTCTCCCACCCAAGGCTGACCACAGTGGGTCATAGATCCATGGCGACGATGTTTCCCGTTGGATTACTGTGTTGACCATAAGAAAACATGGCTGGTTGGTTTTATTATAGTTTACTTTGATAATGTGACAGCAGTCCCTGTTTGCCTCTTTAAGTACTCCATTCCACTCGGGGTTATTTGGGCATACAGACTGGCATGAAAAGCAACATATGGTTTGAGATTCTTAAAGTTCTACATCAACATTATCACTCCCAGAGGGCTGGCTGAGAAAAATCATGAGAAGTCACAGTGTCTTATTTGCTCAGCTGATCTAATTATAAGCTGTCCACACAGTCCGTAGTAAAAACCAGCTTGTGGGGAGTTTTCGTTTAATGCATATTTGTTTTTTGGTTTCGTTTCTTCAATAAATAGTGTAGGATGCTCCCTCTTATTTTTGGCAAACCTGCCTGTTACTTTTTGGGACTCCACGTTTCCTGGAAGCCAGTTATACAGAGGACGATCGTGTGTGTTAGACTGGGGTCATCCGAATGGCCAGCGTTCTCATTGGTTCAATTTAAAAACTGACTTTAGACATGTTGGCACAGAGTGTGCACGTGTGTGAGGGTGGGCGTGGTGGTTTGGACTGGGGAGGGAAGCACGGCAGGTTTAATTTGCCATTGCAGGACACCACCTGCATCGCTCCTGAAATCCCCGCTGAGCCACCTGTCCGCTCCCCGGTGCTTTTGTGCACAAGACACTGCGTTTTGTGTCACGACTACCTTAGGATTCGTTCATCTCTCACACTCTGCTTCATTAGTTCTCTGTGTTAATCATTCTTTGGGAAAACCAAATCCTCCATCACAGGGTCACTACGATGACTTTGAGAGGTGTTTCCTAAGACCACCTAGCAATGAGTTTGGAAAAGCCCGAAGCACTGTCTCCAACATCTGCTTCCACAGTGAAATGGCAGCTGCAAGACACGCCGGTGTGTTGGCACCGCCACGTTGCTGTCTATGCCAACCCAGATAGGACTCAGTTTGAACTTTGCTTTCTAATACAAATCGATCTCCTTTTCAAGTCCATGTATATCAGTATAAGAGGATAACTGGAAATAGGGATCTTGTGTCTAATTTTTTATTTCGTATGTTTAAAACAAGAATTTCTACAGGAAATGATAGCAGAGCATAGCATGTTACTACAAATGCGTAAGTGTTCTTAAAAATAAATATTGGGCGATCGACACTTAGTTGTATGACAGAATTACTCAGTTGTAGAGTTCCAAAGTCTTGGTCTTTATCTAGATTATAGAGGTTTATTAGGCTTTATATTTGGTTTTGAAAGTGAATGCTTGCTGTATGGAGGTGAGATTTAAGAGACTCCTCTATCCTGCTCCTGAGACGAGGAACGCAGGCCTCTTCCTCTGTAGCGAGGGCCCCTCTGCATTTCTGATCACTGCTTCCTTCTCTGTCTGCTTGCTGTGCTGAATGCCCACTGCAGCACAGGTGGTCTGGAACCTACCAGCTCAGTCTCTTTGTTTCTGGAGTCTTGAGGCATCACAAGCTCTAATTAGTGGACGCGTGGGAATAAACACATCCTGTCATGTTCTTCTGAGGTCTTGCTCTTGACTGCCCCGCCCCCACCAACGCTGGCTGAGCAAGGGTCTTGCTGTATAATTCATGCCTTTGTATCCTGAGTGGCAGAATTACTTCGGTGCTGACAAACTGGCCCCATTCGAGGGGTTTGTCTTTGGCCACTCATTGTCAATGTAGGCAGATAACATGGGCTAAGACTTTAAACAGGCCGTGCCTAGGCTCTTGAGGAAGCTCTGTTGGCTTCTGGTCTGGGGCCGTGAAGTCAGATGCTCTGCTGGCATCACAACCTGGTGATTCTTAATTTATTTCTCTCACTTTTTGCTTTAGTTTTGTTTGGGAGGCAGCTTCCAGCTTCATTAGAGCAGGACAAGTAGGCATTTGCGGTTCTGCCTTCACCTTCCTCACGTGCCTCCTGTCTCCTCCTTGCCCCACATGATGCCACAGTTCCTGGGCCCACTGCCAGAGTGGGCTGTGATCAGGTCTCTGCTGGCCCCTTCTCCAGGTGCTCTTCTGAGCCTGACTTCTTTGCAGTCACTCCCTAGCCAAGGACATCCTAATTGCCTTCAAAACCTGCCTCTTCCATAGAGCTTTCTCTGATCTCTCTTTCCTATAACCTGGGCCGGCCTGAAGCATTTCCCTCCTCTGAATGCCTATGACACATCCATAGTGTTTCCCCCTCAGCCCTTCCCACAGTCCACCTTGCCACTACTGGGCACAGCAGTTTCTCTTGATGACAGAGGGCTGCCCCTGAAGTGGCTTCCTTCACGCACATCATCCTTTGCCCCAGAGGAGGTATTGACTGAGTCAGTGCATGTGAACTACAAGTGTCATTTACCAAAGAGCTGTTTACACAGTGACACTTGGTTTGACAGAATCATGAGGTCTTTGAGGTTTCCTCTTCTAGGCACATGGTCAGTCCTTCTGGCTCATAGACCTGACAGCTTAGCCCCTGTCAACCTGCTGTCTTTGTCCAGAACATTCATCCACAAGCCAAAAGGTTTGAATAACTGGTTCAGAGACTTAGTTCAAGCAAAATATACCACTAAATTTGAGTCAAATTTTTTTCTTAGACTCCAAATGAAACCAAATCTTTATGACTTTCCTTGTTTTAAAGAAAACTTTAATGAGCTACATTTAAATCAAGAACATCAAATAGTTTCTGAGATTATCAAAGTAGAGCATCAAAAATATATTTCTGAACTGAACCAAAACCAAATGAAAGAGTGATTCCAAACCCTGAGGAGCCCTCTGCAGGCCTTCTCTGAAAGTTAGTTTGCATTTGATTATAGCCCTTCAGCATTTCCAAAGGGCGTCCCCTGCAGTCTCTTCCGGTCTTGTGTGCTGTTGCCTGTGAGTCTTCTTTCAGGGCAAGGCACCTGCACTCTGCCAGCAGCCCGCTCAAGTCCTTGGTAATGTCTGAAATGGCTACATAGAGCAGTTTGTGAAAGATGAAGCTGTTTGTGCAATCTGGCTTCACAGATGGTGACAAAGGCTCAGACCCCTGCAGCACCTCATTGCTTCGGATAACCAGGGGCTGCTGGATTTGAAAGTCTGAGCCCTGTCTGTGCACCTGGTCCTGGACAGGATCTTCACAACCCCCACCCCCCATCTCCCCGAGAGGCTAGCAGCTGCACTAACCACCACTTCCATGTTCAGAAAACCCCAGGCCTTTGGGTTATCATGAAGCTCATGGAATGTACTTCCACACTTCCTGCCATAGGAAAACAGTAAGTTACTCACAGTAATTCAATGTTATTTCTTCCCCTAGTTAAAATGTGCGCAGTACTGGCCACAAAAAGAAGAAAGAGAAATGATCTTTGAAGACACCAATTTGAAATTAACGTTGATCTCTGAAGACATCAAGTCATATTACACAGTGCGGCAGTTAGAATTGGAAAACCTAATGGTAAGCGTGGCGCGCTCTCAGGTGCTTCGGCGATCACTGGTTGAGCTGTCTCCTTCCTTGCATGATATTCCCTAACACCAATGTTCCCACATCTTGAGCAAGATGTAGTTTAGGCTTACTCCCTTGCCCTCCCCTAAAAAATAAGAGGAAAAAAAAGCAAAGAAAGATGCGGTTTGGGCACTGTGGTGAGCAGGACTTACATGTGTACCTGCCAAGTGACCGGGAGGGCAGAGGCCATAGGTGCCGCCTTCTGCACAGAGCACTCTCTCTAAACTTTAATGCTGGTTGACTCCAGTTCTTAGGGAAAGGGAGTTTCTTACTTAAAAATGATTGATTCCTGCCTGTGCAACTGCAGAGGGGCTGAGCGGCAGCCTGCAAGTTCAGCACCAGCCGGGCATGCCGGTGCCTTTGTGCTGCTCAGTCCCCTCATCTGTAGCGAGAGGAGAAGGGCCCCCTGGCTGATGCCAGTTTCTAGGTGAGGTCTTGGGTTTATTTATTGTGGGAAGAACTTATCAGCTGCTGGTGCTAAAAGATGGCCTTGGGACATGGGAAGGCACTGTACTAGGCAGCACCACCTGCCCCTGGGGGTTGGGAATAATTCACCTGGAGCCACAACTCAGCGGGGTCCCCACTGGTGCTAAGAGCAGTGAAAGAAGCTTCGAGCAGTGCCTGGGGACACCAGTAATCACGGTGGTCAGCCACTAGCCTCTGGAACCGACCTGTCTGAGGCTGAATCCCAGCCCTAGTGCGTCAGACTGTCGGGCTTGAGCAAGGGACACCACCTCTCATGGTGTCTCAGTTTCCTCTTCTGTCGGACTCGGGTTTGTAAGGGTCCCGGGAGGTCCCATATGGGAAGACTTGGACCAGTACCTGGCTCAGGGCACTTGCTGAGAAAGGGGTAGTTGGTGCCATGGGGGCATCACATGGGCTTGTCTAGGGGAAGGCGGGGTGATGGGAGTGGGGCTCCTGGGCTGTGTGGAAGGGTGGCCTCCGCTTCTGGGTTAATCCACGCCTTCACTTTTCGTGCACTGCTTTATAGTCATCGTGGCTCCTATTACTCAGTTCAGAGTTAGAAGTAAGATCTAGAACTTAGCGTAGGTTATCGGGAAGTAGAGGAGCGGTTCAAGCTGCGTGGCTTCTGAGAAATGCAGTGGTACAGCTGCTGTGACCGCTTTCTGCTGCCCCAGCGCTGGAGCCGCCGGGCCTGCCGTAGCCGCAACCGTGTGGAGGCTCTTGGAGCGTGGTGGGTGGAGGCGCTCGATGGAGGGTTCTCGGGAATAACGCCGGCTTCGCGTTGGAATGTGCCTGGAGGATTATGTGGTAGACTTTTTAAAAAACGCTTTTTAGCACTTGCGAGCCTGAGATTAAGAGTGACTTCTGGTAAACTCCTGCTTGTTGAGGGAGACTGAATTTAGAGCACAAAAGCTTTGTGCTTTTTGCTTGGTAGAGAGAATACAGCTCATCGGTTTTGCTCCAACAGACTTTGTTTTTAAAAAGTCTTCTCAGCCATGGGTGTCTGTTCAAGCACAGGCCTAGAACGAATTCCTTGCAAGAGGGTGGGCAGGTGTGAGGGAGGGTGTCAATAGGAGGGAGCCCACACCTTTTTAAAGATCGAAAGAAAAATTGCTTTTGGTGTACCCTTTTCTTATTCAATTTTAAAAATATTTTTTAAGTGCTTGTTTTCCCCCTTGAAATAGAAGAGATATTTCTCTCTCTTTAATGCCATTAAATGGAGATCATCTTCTAGGGAGGAAAGAATGGAATTGCTAAGTGTGATTCTGTAAATCATCCTAAGGTGCAGACTCTGCTGGCTCTGCGGAATATCAAGTGTAGTCGCTGGCTGAGGTTACATTGTATTGTGTGTTATGTGTTTTCGTTATGGTAGAGTCTGGGAGGTCACAGTAACTAGGCTGTGAGGGCAAGATGGTATCTTTGCCCTTACTTGCCTGGCATGGTGCTGTCACCTGGTTGGCATGTTGTGGACATTTGCCAAATGAAGGAAGACATTGTTTGTAAGCAGGTCTCTGGCCTGAAGCATTTCATCATCAGCTGCTCTCCAGGTGGCCTGGGCACTGTGCTGGCGCCGTGGAGCGGGGAGACCTTCAAGGCTGGCGTGTTTTTTGTCTGTAGCCTTCTTGCTGCACTCACGTTAGGAGATTTGTGGTCCTGGGCTCTTTCGCCCTTGGGCCTTGCTGACTGGAGTCCCCATTTCCCACATGCTCTTCGGTTAGTAAAGGTCTGGAGCACTCTCCCCCTCCTGAGAATCCCCTTTGATCACGGCCACTGGAAGGCTTGGGGAAGGAGCAGGGCTGGAAACAGTACTCAAGGCCATTCTTCCTTCTGCTCCTTGGGGACAGACCAGTCCAGGGGAAGGTACATTTTGGGACAAGGGCTGAGGTCCTCTTTCAGAAGTACCTGCAGCAGGCCCTGAACATGGCTCTCCACCTGCGAACCTCGGCCTGCTCATCAGGGAAGTGGGAAGAATGGGAACACCTGCCTGCAGGGTTGGTGGGAGAACTCGGTGCCTGCGCGCACACGCTCAGCTCATCCTGTCGTGGCCTCCTCACGACCGTCTCTTCAGCTGGGTGTTGAGCCACACGTTGCGGTCTTTGGAGACTGAGTCGGTTAATTTTCCTCTAAAATGACAATCCTCTGAAACTTCCAAATAGTCTTGAAAAGCCCTGAGTTGCCCAGAGCTGGTGCCCTGCGCATGCAGGGACCTCCACTTTTTGACAGGAAGCCTTGCAGGGATCTGTGCCAGGATTCTCATGGGGGCAACGCAGTGTCGTTGTGACTTTTGAGGCAGAGAGGAACCAGTTGTAACCATGTAGACTGTGGAAGTGATAGGGACATTGGAGAAAAGAGGGAGGGGACAGTTCCTTCCTGAGGGACAGTGAAATCTAAGCAGGAGCACCCTGCAGGTTCCATGTTGAGCACAGGCCTGGCACCCAGTGCTTGGTGTTTGTTGACTGGGTGCAGAGACTCTGGGAGAAAATCTGAGAATGAACATTCCTCTTAGAGTTAGGTGAGTGGAAAGTCACTCTGTGTGTACTTGGAATTAATGACTTATGTACAGATGATTCTCTTAGAATCATCATGAGTATTTTTCTCTTTCAGACTCAAGAAACTCGAGAGATCTTACATTTCCATTATACCACATGGCCTGACTTTGGAGTCCCTGAATCACCAGCCTCGTTCCTGAACTTTCTGTTCAAAGTCCGAGAGTCAGGCTCGCTCGGCCCGGAGCATGGCCCCATTGTGGTGCACTGCAGCGCCGGCATCGGCAGGTCAGGGACCTTCTGTCTGGCCGACACCTGCCTCTTGCTGGTAAGGAGGCCCTTGCAGGCGCCAGGGAAGAACAGGGAATGCTTTTGAACGCCTGCCTCGGCCTGGCCACAGCTCCTCCGGTACTGTCTCTGCGAGTGCGTTTCCTCAGCTTTGACCTTTGCTTTGTAACAGCTTCTCCCCTGTGAAAGTAGCTTTGTCCTAAACAGCTTCGTTTGCAGGGGTGCTCCTAATTTTAATGTGGAATCCAGACAGAGCCAAAGAATCCTCTTCTGTCTAATTCTTAACTTTTTTAACCCTGTGTTCAAATGGTCCCCATTTCATGCAGTTCCTCACATTTTCTGGAATTCCTCTGCTTCCCTGCTGTGGTTTTTCTTAATTAGAAACTGGAGCACTCCTTCAGAATCACGGAAAGTCACGTTGCACTTGAAAGTTGGACCTGGGTGAATTGTGTCTTTTCCTTGGCTTTCAGATGGACAAAAGGAAAGACCCTTCTTCTGTGGATATCAAGAAAGTGCTGTTAGAAATGAGGAAGTTCCGGATGGGGCTGATCCAGACGGCAGACCAGCTGCGCTTCTCCTACCTAGCTGTGATCGAAGGTGCCAAGTTCATCATGGGAGACTCTTCCGTGCAGGTCAGCATTGCTTTTGCTTTAATCCAAGTGTGAGGGTTTTAAGTTTTTGTCTTTGAAGGTGGCTGTCAGTTGCAGGAGTTCAAACACTGTCAGATGTCATGTTTAAAATAGCTAGAAAGTTGTCGAGGTGCTCACCATGTTCCAATTTCTGCCTCTGAAGTGCTCACGTAGAGAACATTGATAGGAAGAATAGGATATTTTCAAAAAATCTCATCTTCCAAGGATGTGACTGGAGCCCCAGGAAGCCAAGAGCCTCTTGCCAAGCCTTCACCTCTGCTTACTAAAAGGAGAGTGGATTTCCCGACAAATCAGCCAAGAGTGAACACTAATGGGCCTTCCTCTTGCTGCTCTTTCAAGGATCAGTGGAAGGAGCTCTCCCACGAGGACCTGGAGCCCCCACCCGAGCACATCCCCCCACCTCCACGGCCACCCAAACGCGTCCTGGAACCACACAATGGGAAATGCAAGGAATTCTTCCCAAACCACCAGTGGGTAAAGGATGAGACTGAGGAGAATAAAGACTGCCCCATCAAGGAAGAGAAAACCAGAAGCCCCTTAAATGCCCCCTACAGCACAGAGAGGTAATGTGAGAGGGTCCCATCTCGTGGGGGCGAGGGGAAATGACCTTCTGTTCCAGAAACAGATGCTGGTATTGAACTCCTGTGGGCACAGCCTCCCCTTGGCAAGCAGAGCTTCCATGTGCTTGTAAAGTGGGGCTCCTGTACTGCTCCTGCTCCTTCCTGTCTGGGCTGTAGGACGCCCGGTTCTGGGCACAGGGTGGCCCTGAGAAGTGAATCGCTTTGGTAGGGTTCTAGCTCCACCTGGTGGTGCTTGTTGGAATGGGGGGCTTGGTGCAGCTGAGTCAGGTGTTTCTGCCCATGGCAGTGCCTTCCCCCAGGCCTCTGCTGGTCCTGAAATTTGATGTCCAGGTTTACCATGTACCTTCAGTCCCCACAGTGGTCCTTTGGGGAACTTAACCTTTTATGTAGTCTTGATTAAAGTAATTGCCATCTTACTTCCTTGAGATTGGATGAACATTGAGTATCTCCTGATGGATGTGGAATACTGCTATATCTAGAACGTGTCCCTGGCCTGTTCTAGCCCACGTTCTTGGGAAAGAGGCATTCCCCCAGTACATGGTGCTGGGAGCCCGTGGACAGTGACATGGTAGAGGTGCATGCTGAGGTGTTCAAAGAAGGCTGCCTACAGGAGGTGGCTCTACTTGGAAGCTTACAGAATGAGTAGGAGTTAGCCCAAGCCTGAGACTTCTGGTGGCAGTGCCCTTGCCTCCTTTTTGGAGGGAAGTTTTAAGATGTGGGGCACACTTTGACCCAGCAGTGTACATCCAGAAATTTAACCTGCAGCAGTTCTCAAGTGTGTAAAGATATGTATATGTAGTTGTATTTCTTGTAGCACTGTTTATAATAGTGAAAAATTAGAGATGAGCCAATGATATATCCAGGGATTAGATAAATTATGCTTCTTCCCTGTGTTGGGATTTCCTGTAGCTCTTAAAGAATAAGATCTGGGCGTACCGATGCAGCCAGACATTGGAGCTGCAGTACGTGAGAAGGCAAGTTACACAACAGTGTATGCACCATGGTCCTGCAGCTGAATTGACCCTCACAGTGATCAGTTACCCAGATACCTTGTGGACCCTACCCTGGATGTGGGTGCTGCCTGAAGTACCTGGGGGTGGGTGGGTGACATAGGGACTTCAGGCTGATTTGGCTTGGCCTGGTCATCCTTCCAGGCAGAGGGGGCTGACTGGTTGGCATGGGTTGACATCACCCTGCTCTGTCTACATGTGGCTCGTTTTGTGATAGATTTTGTCCCATAATGATAGTGTCCTTGCCATCCGTCTTCCCCAAAGTAAGTAACCCATCTCTGCCCCTCTGATTCCTCAGCACGAGTCAAGACACTGAAGTTAGAAGTCGGGTCGTGGGGGGGAGTCTGCGAGGTGTCAAGGCCGCCTTCCCCGCCAAGGGGGAGCCATCGCCACCCAAGGAGGAGAAGGACCACACTCTGACTCACTGGAAGCCCTTCCTGGTCAACATGTGCGTGGCCACAGTCCTCACGGCCGGCGCATACCTCTGCTACAGGGTATGTTTTCACTGACAGACGCACTGGCGAGACGCGCGTGCAGGAAGCACTGGCTGCTCGCCCGGTGTTAGCGTGCGGTTCTGTGGAACACCTGAGCCAGTCTCGGAAGAAACAGGTCAAAGGTTTTTAAAGTCTGGAACTGTGGAAGGGCTAACAGGAGAATTAAGGATTGATGCACTGGGGTTTTAAGGAGCCCTGTGGTCCCAAGAATATAATAAGAGTCTACTCTCAGGGCCTTAACCTATTCAGGAGTAAGTAGAGAAAATGCCAAATATGTCTCTCTCTCTCTCTCTCTCTCTTTTTGTTCATTTGTTTTTGGAAAAAAAAAATAGAATTACAACACATTGTTGTTTTTAACCTTTATAAAAAGCAGCTTTTTGTTATTTCTGGAACAAAACAAACTAGGTACTTATGAAACTTTCTTGTACCCTTAGGTGATAATCAGATATACAGTTTATATTTGATTTCCCAGGGAACGAATCCCAAACTTTTACGAATGTAAACTCCCTTGGAGAAGAGGGTTAGGACACTGTCGTGCCCAGTGTGCGGACTGAGCCTGGACAGTGTCTTCGAGCTTTCCCACTTTGAGAAGAAAACCAACAAAAGGCCGTCTCTAGAAAACAAAACCCGGCTTCTGCTTTTGCTCAGGGTGTCCCCGCTGGTTTTCCATTGTTCATTTCTCCATCAGTCCTCCTCGTGACAGCCATATCGCTCACATACCGGCCCTCATCACCCCATCCCCATAAGTGGGTTTCCTTGAGGCCCCTGCCTCAGGATCAGAGTTCCCCACAGGGTGGCCGCCAGCACTTCACACCGCTGCTGGTCCAGAGGAGCGGGTTCCACGTCATCTGGAGAATGAGTTCCATTTCAGCAGAAACCACGCGTTAGACGTGTGTTGCTGTTACAGTAAGGGGAAGAGAGAGGATGGGGCTCGGAACGCCGTCATGGAAGTCGCCTCACAAGGCTTCTTTCATCGCTTTACATGCTTTACCTCTTTCCAGGTGACCATCTTTGAGTACATGAGATGGCTTTGCAAAATGCAAACGATTTTTTCCTTAGTGATTTTTGGGGAGGGCGGGATTGTTTAAAAAAAAACCCAAACCCCTTTGGCTGCTTTGCTGGTGGCTCCCTCAGAGGTTGAAGTCGCCGGGGGGTGGCCAGGGTCTGCAGGAGTCGGCAGCTCTGTGAGTGCAGCTCTGGGCTCATCTGAAATGTTTGGTTTCATTCCAGTTCCTGTTCAACAGCAACACATAGCCTGACCCTCCTCACTCCACCTCCACCCACTGTCCGCCTCCGCCCGCAGAGCCCGCGCCCGACTAGCAGGCAGGCTGCGGCAGGTAAGGGCCGCCAGACAGCGCGGAGCCGGCCCCGGACAGACGCTGGTTCTGCACTAAGACCCCCTCCCGGCTGTGTGTCCCCCTCATCCTTTACTCCCCGCTTCCCTTTCCTTCCTTCCTTCGAGTTCCAAATCCACAAGCCATTTTTGGAGGAGAGCAAAGGAGAGTACTGTGCTGGTGGCACAGAGGAAGGGTGGCCCACGCCAGTCTCGGGCTCACCCCATCCGAGTGCTGCCTCTCGGTGCGTCCCAGCACGTCCCAGCGGGGCGGCACACTGACACCCCCACGGGCCTCCATGGAGTCTGCATGTAGTAAGTCTCTCCACTCCATATTTATTTTAAGTTTTTTTCCCCAAGGGTGTCCATACTGCACTAGCATTTTCTTAAACCAATAATGTATTAAAATTTTTTGATGTCAGCCTTGCATCAAGGGCTTTATCAAAAAGTACAATAATAAATCCTCAGGTAGTACTGGGAACGTAAGACTTTGCCAGGAGCCTGCTGCGTCAGACCAGTACTGGGAAAGAGGACGGTTGTAAGCAGTCGTTATTTAGTGGTGTTGTGGGTAACGTGAGAAGCTAGACAGTGGTATAATATATAATGAACAGTTGGCTATTTAATAAGATACATGATGTGAGATTACTTTGTTCCCATTATCCTCCCCCTAGAACCTTGTTCTCAATCACCGCTTTCCCCGTGTGTATTAGAATGCATGTAAGGTCTTCTTGTGTCCTGATGAAATACCATGTGCTTGAAACGAGAAACTTCGGTTTCTGCTTACTAATGTGCCCATGTCCAAGTCCAACCTGCCTTTGCATGACCTGATCATTACACGGCTGTGGTTCCCAAGGCTGTTGCTGAAGTAATCGCCATTCAGCAATGGAATGATGTTTTCCAGTAACAGATATTTGCCTAATTCCTGGCATGACACTCTGGTGACTTCCTGGTGAGACCCGGCCTGTCCTGGTGCAGCCGGGTCTCACTGCAACTCAGACATTCCAAGGGTTTCGGAAGCCATATTCACACCTCACGCTCTGGACGTGTAGACAAGCAGGGACCCCACTCCTTTGGGATCAGCCTCCGCTATTCCAAGTCCACACTCTCCTTGAGCAGACCGTGATTTGGAAGCAAGGCAGCTGTTGGAAGCCACACTTCTTGAAACAGCCCGGGTGATGGTCCCTTAGAGTCAGCTTGCTGCCGGCTCCGTCCAAGTTCGCCTTGCTGAGAGAGGTGCGTCTGCCCCTACCTTGAACCCTGTGGGGACTGATGGTGCTCACGACTCTTCCTTCGAGGGGAACTTAAGCCCTCCACATTAAGTGGCTTTTTAAACAAGAACAAAAAGGCAGCTGTAGCTCCCGAGCTGCTCTCTTGCCAGCATTTTCACATTTTGCCTTTCACGTGGGAGAAGCCCGTACAGAGAAATTCTGTGGTGGGAACATTCGCAGCATCGCCCCACGGAGCCCTGGTGAGGTGTGGATACGGCTTAGGTGCCAGGCTGTAGCATTTTTGAGTTGGGCTTTTTTTTTTTTTTTAAGTCCTGTATATGTACTCAGTAGTTTGGGTGTGTATATATAGTAGCATTTCAAAATGGATGTACTGGTTTAGCCGCCTACTTGGAGAATGATGGCTCTCCGCCTTGTTACACGTGCGGTAGGGGGGCGGCGAGCTGCTCTGCTATATGCCTTAAGCCAACATTTACTCATCAGGTCATTATTTTTTACAATGGCCATGGAATAAACCATTTCTACAAAAATAAAAACAAAAAAATAGTGAGGTGTTTTGGTATAATACCTTTTCAGGTGTGTGTATACATGGATGCATGACTGGGTGGGTGGGGGGGTGTGTCTCAGGGTCTTCTGTGACCTCACAGAACTGTCAGACTGTACAGTTTTCCAACTTGCCATATAAGTGATGGGTTTGCAGTTTAGTTGCAACAATAAAATTTTTTTTCTAAAGAACATGGATTTGGGGTGCTTCCCATTTCTTTGACCCTAAGCCAGGATGGGCGTCCCTGCTGTTGGTTTCCATCCCTGCTGATGGGAAACAGATGTCGATCCAGTGGGGTTAGAGTTTTCCACATTTAAGAATTACCAGGCTTCCTGGAGTCGTGAGTGCGCTGAGCTGGGAGAGCTTTCCCTTGCTAGGGAGCTTAACACTCAGGCCTCAGCTTCCAAAAAGCCTACCCTTCGCGTGTACAGGGCCCTCGGATTACCAGACTTGAAGTTGTTTGAAGAACTGTTCTAACCTCAAAACCGTGTCCCCTAGCCAATTAATTGCCTGTAAGAGACACAATGGTTGCCACACTCAAGATGTCTGTAAAGTCATATTTGATGTAGAATTGACTTAGAAATAGTATAAAAAATCAGTATAGTCTCTTGTGTACAAAATTAAACAATGTAAATTGCCCCAAAGTGATTTGACTTTTTGTTGGGAAGTAATTTCACACTTGCAAAATGTTGCAAAAATAGTACAGAGAAGTCCTGTGTATGCTTCAAGGTTTCATAACCATTTCAAAGCCAGCCTCCCAGCTGGGCCCAGGGGACTGGAGACAAGTGACAAGTACAGGTTTTACAGAGTACCCACAGGGGCCTGGGGACTCGGAGGACAGTGCTGCTTCCACTGTCCCACCTCAGTCTTCACATATAAAAAAATGGGATCTCAGCTTTCAAGAAGGGGGAGAATGCCGTGTAAAACGATTAACTAAACGTGCGACTTTGGCCTTCTGCCCCATCTGATTCCTCTCCCAAAGGCCAGGCTGCAAGGAGCCCATACAGGAGCGGGTGTGCTGGGAGCCTTCGAGAGCCCGTGGAAGATCCCAGGGCGGCGTCCAGGGAGCACACCGCCTAAGGCCACCCTCCGTGAGCGTCCTCACCCAGCTCCAGGGGACAGAGCACAAGGCGGCAGCAGTGACTGTCCCCAGCAGGTGGTTTGGGGAAACAACCACTATCTGCGGTTTCTGGGTAAAGTGAAACACCAATTAGTTTAATTGAAATTTTGGAAAATTGAACATATGAACAAGGCAAATAAATACTAAGTTAAACCGGAAAAGCACAAAATATATACAGGATGTTTAAATGAGAATGTTTAAGTTAGAAAGTTCTCCCATCCCATTCTTTTTTTTTTTTTTTTTTGAGACAGAGTCTCACTCTGTTGCCCGGGCTAGAGTGAGTGCCGTGGCGTCAGCTTAGCTCACAGCAACCTCAAACTCCTGGGCTCAAGCAATCCTTCTGCCTCAGCCTCCCAAGTAGCTG
>CAUYRT010026303.1:0-25833 GCA_963574885.1 Lepilemur ruficaudatus | reverse complement strand
TACTTTGATGGGTATCCTAGAAGAAGATGTTGGGAAGACCCTTTCAGACATCGGCCTAGGCAAAGAATTCTTGAAGAAGACCCCCAAAGCAATTACCACAGCAACAAAAATAAACAAATGGAATCTGATCAAATTAAAAAGCTTCTGCACAGCCAAAGAAAATATCACTAGACCCAATAGATAACTTACAGAATGGGAGAAAATACTTGCTCTTTACACCTCCGACAAAGGTCTGATAACAAGAATCTACCTAGAACTCAAAAGAATTGACAAGAAAAAAATCAAACAACCCCATCTATAAATGAGCAATGGGAATGAACAGAAACTTTTCCAAAGAAGACAGAATAATGGCTAGCAAATATATAAAAACAATGTTCAACATCTCTAATAATGAGAAAAAGCAAATCAAAACCACAATGAGATACCACCTAACCCCAGTGAGATTGGCCTCTATCAAAAAATCCCCAAACAACAAATGCTGGTGAGGTTGTGGAGAGACAGGAACACTCTTACACTGCTAGTGGGACTGCAGATTGGTGCAACCTTTGTGGAAAAGAATTTGGAGATTCCTTAAAGAGCTAAAAATAGAAATACCATTCGATCCAGCAATAGCGTTATTAGGCATCTACCCAAAAGAGCATAAAACATTCCCTAATACAGATATCTGCACCCGAATGTTTATGGCAGCAAATTCACTATTGCTAAGTCGTGGAAACAACACAAGTGCCCCTCAATTCATGAGTGGATTATTAAAATTTGGTATATGTTTACAATGGACTATTAATCAATTTTAAGAAACGACAGTGAGCTAGCACCGCTTATATTATCCTGGATTGAGCTTGAGCCCATTATTCGAAGTGAGGTGATACAAGACTGGAAGAATGGGCCCACAACTAATAGAAGCAGGAAGCACTGTATGGGGGAGGGACATGCTTGTAGCCCTAGCTTGGGCAGAGCAAACAGCATTACATGTAACCAAAATGTTTATACTCCCGTAATATCCTGAATATATAAAAAAAAAATTTTAAAAAGACTTGGAATGACCGAAAACTTCATAGTTGACATGCCATCTTAAAATATTTTCAAAACAATTTAGTGGGAATAGCTAAAGGCAGTTGAATAAAGAATGGTGGAGCTCAGGGAGAGCGACAAAGTGGAAATATTAATAGCATCCTGTGAAGCATCAGCATAAATAATATTATTTAGGGAGAATGACAGACAGATGCTACTATAATCCAAAACAGAATCCTGGGAAATTTAACAATTAGAAGTAGAAATAGAGAAGAAGAGGAGAAACTTATAAGAGCAACTAAGAAAAAATGCTCAGAATGAAACAAGGAAAATCGAAGATTGCCAGAAGTCTATAGAAGGGAACACTTCACATCAGAATATAAAATATTTCAAAAGAGTTGGTGGAGAAAGACTGTTTGGAGTGAAAAGGGAAGTGATCCAGTAAAATCCTTGAGGAATTTCAATATTTAATTGGTAGAAAGTGAAAGAAAAACTAAAAAGAAATTGAGAAGGAATAGTTGTAAAAATAACCTTAAATAGAAGCCTATGGTAGCTTGGGGTAGGGGGTGGAGAGGAAAAATTTTAAAGGAAAGAATGATCAAATATGTCAAATATTGCTTTTAAAAAGCTGATAAAATAGCAAACTATATCCATTGGAATTTAAAACAAGCACGATTAGATACTTTGGTGTTAAGAACTATGGCTGGAACAGAAGCCAGCTATAGAGGGTTAAAAATGACTGGGAAGTAAAGAAATAGAGACAGAAAATGTAATCAGTTCTTTTAATGAGGTTTGTTGTACGTGGGAGCAGCATCCTGTGTTCTTAAACAGGTCAACTTTGATGTCTCACTTACAAAGATGAATGTTCACCCACTGTAGGTCATTTTCCTCTGGCACTATAGAATTCCTCCAACTCATTTACTTTGCAGGGTTTTTTCAATGTTGCAGTCCTTCTTTTGTCAGTCCTTTTGCTTCCTTTCCCCCTATGGAAGATAGACTTCCAGGGATAATCTGCACAGAAATCCCAGGTACCAAAATGGAAACCAACTGGGCTCTCCCATTGTTACGGCAAACAGGACTGGGAAACAAACTGAGAGCCACACAAGAGTACTGCAAAAGAGGCTTTTATTAGGCTGGTGGGCTTAGAGTGGTCTCGCCTCCAAATTCTGAGCCAAATGGGGTTTAAACATGGTGGCTTTTATGTTACAGAAGCAAATGGTTACAAAGTCTGCACAAGTTCGAGGTCTAGTCATGTGTCACTCTATAGTTGCTTAGTTATGCTATTTTGCAGTTGTGCACAAGATTGAAATCTACAAGATTGAAATCTACAAGATTGAAATCTAGTCAAAGGTCACTCTATTTTGCAGCTATGCTCCTACTAAGAAGGGAGTGGAAAAATTCTCCCTTACACCATGACTTTTTATATATGATTGACTGTATTTGCAAAGAATTTGCACTTAATGAAAATGTCTGAGTGATCACAATACATAATTTGTTCCTGTGTATTGATCATCACTGTGGTTAATTAGGAAGCAGATGCTCCCCAGTTCACCAACTGTTTGGGGTCTGACACCTGATATTATACTGGTACAAACTGGAGAACCCAAAGTGAGCCTGATAAATTTTCCCCTAGGTACCATATCAGAGCATGTCCCTGCTGAGCCACCTAGGACCAATTACTTAACCATTTTAAAGAAGAGTGTGCCTTGCAGGAAATTCATTAGAATTACACCCAAGATGCAAACCTGCACAACAAAGCCAAGTCACTTTCCTATCTGCTTCCTCTCTATTATTTTTACCTTAAAATTTAGTCATGAGTTTAGGATGAGTCCTTGCTTTTGACAAACTTACCCTTGGAGGATATGTTATTACATAACTCTTCATCCTTGTTGGCACCTAGATTGAGGGAATTTTGGAACACAAATCTAATACCCGAACCTCTTTAGATAGTTCTTCTGTGAAACCCAGGACTCCACCACAAACTGTATGCTGGGAAAAACTTTCTTAGTAGAACTGGTAAACTTACTAATTAATGTGTAGCAATGACCCTATATTACATACATTTTAGAAGAATTAATGGTGAGTCAAGAAAGCTAATATTTAATTTTTATATGTACAAATAAACAGTAAAATGTGACATCACTTGCTATCTTAGTTTTATGATAAAATTAAAGTCTTCAGATGATTTTTTGAGTCTTTTTATTTTTTTTTTATTTTTCTCCTAATTATGGATTATCTTTCCCCAGACTTGTTTTTGCATGAATATTTTACAGTCTCTTTAGCTGCTGCAAAAAAAACCAGTCCTAGTATACGGTATCTATTTCATGCAGAATTCTCAATAAAAGAATGACATCCACATGGATCCAGAGCTCAGCGTGTTCCATCAGACTGATAATACTCTCCCAGCTTCTCAGTCTGAAATATGTTCTCCTGCTGGTCCTCATTATTATCACCTTCAGTGATGCCTTTTCAAGCCTGTTGTCATATAGCATGCAATATCTCAGTGCTGTCAGGAGCATCATTATCATCTCTGTCAAGGAGTACCCAGGCATCTGACCCCAGAACCTCTAAAAGTGCACTATTCCCAGTTAGGAATTTTGAGAGAGAAAATGTGTGTGTCTGTATCTATACAAATATTTTTTTCACTTGAGCTGTGTTCTCTCTCTCTCTCTCTGTCTCAGTAGAAATACATTTAGAGATACATAAATAGATATAGATTAATAGGTATGTATCTAATATATGGAATGATGCAAATTAAATGAAAGATAAAAATCTTTACATAATCCCACAAAGTAAAAGTAATTGGGATAACTGTCTTAAAATGCATATTTCCCTGATTTTTATTATTTTTTACTTTTTTATCAGTGTTATACAATGTACCAGAAAATAAAACAAAATAAAACCTATCTGTAGTGACAGAAACAATTGAAATTTTATGAGTTTTTTAAAGATTTTAAGTGAGATATAAAAAGTGAGGCATCTCAATGATATTTTCTAAAATAGTAAAGTATTAATATCTCTTTAAAATATATAAAATTATAGTGTCTTTGTAGCAGTATCTGTGAAAAGGAGAAGCCAAATTGTGGTTATGTATAACTAAATTTATATATAAAAGAATAATAAAGAATTGAAAAAGTAGAGAACTTGACATTTCCAATGGTGATTAAAACAAATGCTTTACTAGTCTGATGGGCACCCAATGCAAAGAAACACTGTTTTGGTCCTTAGAATAGAATGTGACCTAGAATGACAAATGTAATTTTGAGGGAATAAAAAGCTGGTGAAATCTAAAACCAAGAGATTATAATTCAACATATCAGAGTCTTATTTTATAAAAAATATTAAAACACAAAGTGTATACATATAGAGACTTAACAAGGTGATATTTAAATAAGTTCATTATGAGTTGAAAAATATTGAATAATATATCTACATATGAGATTACTCTCTGCGAAAATATCTGTGAAAGTATAAGAGGTATTTGAAGAGGTCATGGTAATAGAAACATCTGGTAAAAAGCAGCTATTTGTTAAAAATATTTTACTTGTTGTATTACTTCATATAGCTCTTCTAAATATAACTATGTTTTAAGTACATTGCAAAGCTGTCCTCTAGAGTCATAACTATGTAGTACAATATTTATTATCTATAAAAAGACATTAATATTTCTTGCTATTTAGGAAAAAATTATATTTCATATTCTTTGTAACCAAGGGATAATAAACTAAAGAAGAAATTATGTATAACACACAAATTAAGATTAAAAATGTATCCATGCTTTTAGCTAAATTCTCAAACTTAGTTGTTTATCTAAGAAATATTACAAAGCTTAAAAATTAAGTGATATTATAGGACAAATATACAGATGAATAAAATTTTGCCATTTTGTCAAACCTCTCAGAGTCCTGGTATGTGAAACCTTAGTCTAGCAGTATGCCCTGGGGTCGTCTCTTCTCCCTAAGGCAGTGATCCACACTGGCTTGTTCTTGTGCTTTCATGTTTGGGGGTAATGAAGCAATGGGGAAATATGCCAGAAAAAGAAAAATGAGCTGTTTGGTTTTTTAAAAATAACTTATCTTGAAGCATTTTTCTTATATTACCCCAAAACTCCCTAAGAATGTGAAATAAAAGGAGATACTTTTAAAAAGAAACACATCTCATAAGTAATGTTGAATTGTAAGAACAATATAAAGTAAATTAAACACTGTAAAACTGTAAGAAGGGAGGCTAAATGTCTGACTTTCACTGGAGCTAATGTGTGTATTTTCATCACACGTATAGTGCAGTGTTGAAATGGTTCACCTTTATGTCATGACAGCAAAAAAAAAGGCAAGCTTTAAGATGATTTCTCTTCTGGCTCTTGTTCAATTCATGTGGTACCCATGTATCCAGCTTCTTTACCTTGCCCATTTGTTTCAAATGTTCTAATAGAATTGAAGTAGTAATGTCAGACCTTGCAGCTAATTCACACATATATTGAGATGGATTCACTTTCACTATAGCTTTCAGTTCATCATTAACCACCTTGGTCTCAGGTCACACACATGACTGATTTTCAAGATTAAAATCACCAGAATGGAACTTCTCAAACCATAAACGTACTGTATGTTCGTTAGCCACATCCTTCCCAAACACTTTGGTGATATTTTGAGCTGTCCATGCTGCATTGGTTCCACAATACAACTCATATTTTAAAATAACATGAATTTTTGATTTATCCATGGTTTCACAATTGCTTTAAAAAATTTGAAAGATAATCACAGGCCAAAATTTGCATTTGAAAGAATGAGGATATGCCTTCACAATAAAAAAACAAAACCCAAGAAGTGTCAAAGCGAAATATCAAAGATATCAACTGTGAAACTTAATACTTAAGGAAATCAAACATTTCATAATTAATAACCTAATAGCTCATGCAACCTCAAGCTCAAGCAATCCTCCCACCTCAGCCTCCCAAATAGCTGGGACTACCAGTGCACATGGAATTCTTGAGTTCCTTAGGAGTCACAGGAAAGTAAATTTATAATCTGAGGATATGGGGCTGAACAACAGGAGTAACACATTATAAAATACTCCCCATTCTGGAGTACCTTCTGGAAGGAACCAATTCATCCATTGCTTAGGGTTCATGTGGATAAGTTTTATTGAGAGAAAGGAGATCAATATTTAATTCTGATAACCTGCTTTTTAGCTTTCTCTCTTTCATTTTCTTCTCACCATTTACCTGGGTGAGAAACAGAATGAAGTTTTATTTTCGTTACTTTTCCTATTTCTTAAAGCTTTCTCCAACATCACATCCTCGCCTACTCCAATTTTATGACCAAGCGTAATTGAAAAGGTGTACGATAAAATATCGTGTGTTCTGATAATTAACTGTTAAAAAGAAGAATGTATTTTAAAAATAGCAGCCTCATTATACTTTTTATTTAAAAAGTTACAGTATATATTTACCTTTGTTGATGTTTCCTGGAATATAAGTAAATCATTCAAATTTGACACAGTTGTTTTTATATCTAAATGAATGTATCTGAAATCACATAATTGCTAATATTTTCTGTTCATTTTAATTTTCTAAATAATATCTGTAATCCTTAACTAAAGGTCATTTCCTGCCTTTTTGATTATTATCTGTAATCGCTTCATGATTACCATGGTTTTGCTATTGTTATCGAATTCTAAGAGACTTTCTAATGTTTCTCCACTTTATTAAATCAGTTTGCCAAAAAAATATTTTCTTTAATAATTATTTCCTATAGTAAGTTTTTAAACTTTTTGCTTCTGAAATTTCATCCTTGTTTCACCTATTTTCCTTTTTAGATCGTCATACTCTATTTTCTAGTCATTCTGTTTTCTCCTCACAGCATTAACTGATGTTCAAGAAAAGAGCATGTCTACATGTCTATTGAGAAAGTCAATAAATTTGCTAGAATTGGTTTCTTCTCATCCTCAATTCTAAAGATAAAAAATATTCCACTTGCTTTGTTAATATATTACATTTCATATTCTCTTTACTCATGATTCAAGGAAGTAAAATTTTACTGTTAAACCAAAGTAACAGTAAACACACTGAATATTCTGTTTTTTATTTACTCTTTACATATGTAGTATAAATAATCTTCTCAAATATATAATGGAGAATAAGTGATTCCCATTCACATTTTCTGACTCCTGAAAACCATGTGTACAATGTAGCTCTCCTGTGATTAATTAGAATATTTTTCTACATCTACTGAATGATTATTATATAATTTGATCTGCTATAATTAATAATGTCTGAATCCATAATCTAAAATCAGTCGTTAACTATTCCTTACATCTGTAAAATGAAGAATGTACAACTAGCAGAACTTTTATTCCTCTGAATCTATACTGATTTATACATGAGGGCAATTGGATCCAGCTGATAACATACAGCCCTCAACCTTCCTTATTGCTATAACTTTCTGAAACATTTTATGAAAGCACCAGTAAGAAATTATAAGAACATTAAGGCTACTTTACATAGAAGGAGCTGTGTAATGGAGAAAGAATCTTCCATGCTTGAAATCACTCATTCAGGGAGGTATAATGAGTCCCTGTGAAATAATTTCTCCTGATGCACACTGCTTCTACATTTTTATCAAAATCTCTCTTTCTCTCTCTGTCTCTCTCTGTCTCTCTCTCTCTCTGTCTCTCTCTCTCTCCCTCTCTCTCTGTCACACACACAAGCACTGCACAGCACACACACACACACACACACACACACAGCTCTATAACTCTGAGAAAATAAACTTTTATTGCTTAAGCCAACCAGTCTACAGAGTTTCATCATGGCAGCCCAATGTGACTAATACAGTTGTATAGTGACATTTCATGATAGTTTTAATTTGATTTCCCTCATGGCTAATAACGTTAAACATCTACTCACTTGCTTATTTGTCTTCCATACATCCTCTTTAATGAAATGAATCTTCAAATCATCCTTAATGAAGCACTTGAAAAGTAGTGAATGATTCTCCATTCTTTATTTGCTATAGGGATATCTAAACCACTTTGTTGATATAAAGCTATGATAAGACTGATGATTTCTTGTATGTTGAACCTCAAGAGGTCTCTTGGAAAAACAAAAAAATCAAAGCAAAGCATACTTTGCATGAGCATAGTCAAATGTTAGAGTAGGTTAAGCCACAAATATAGTGGTACCATTTTTTTTTCTTGTTGTTGTTTAACCACAACATATCTTAGACAGTACTGGCTGATATTCTATTATTTATACTATCAAAACAAACAAAAAACTAATAAATAAGTTTCACCTCATCTCATATTAGATTATCTCGCAATTCTTTGTTCCCTTTGGCAGTAAAATTTCTCCAAATACTTATCTATACTTGCTATTTCTAGTTTACCTTCTCCTCATTTTGTAGATTAAAAAAAGATACAATTCCATGTTGTATACATGAAAGCCATTTATGTATAAAGAATGAGTCAGATAGATTAAATAGAAAGTGATGGAGAAAGATATAGTACATTCACACTAATCAAAAGAGAGATCTAGTTGCTATAAAGACTTCAAAATGGGAAATATCATACATAAGAGGGGCATGGCTTAATGACTAATGGGTGAATTCTGCAAAACATGACAATCATAAATATTTATGGACTTCACAACAAAGTGTCAAAATATATGAGGTAAAAATGGATAGACTTTCAAGAAAGAGAAATAATTCCACCATTCTAGCAGGAGACTTCAACACTCTTCTTTAAGTGATTGATAGATCAAGCAGGAAGAAAATCGATAGCAATACATTTGACCAGAACAGAACTATCAGTCAACTTGATCTAATTGGCATGTATATAATACTCCATCCTACAACAGCAGACTACTCGTGTTCTCAAGTTCACATTGAACATTTACTAAGATAGACTGCATTCTCGGTCATAAAACACTTTAATCAATTTAAAGTTATAGAATTCACACAGAAATGGAATTAAAGTATAAATCAATAACAGAAATATAGCAGAAATATCCCAAACTATTTTGAGATCAAAGAACACATGGGTGAATGAAGAAATCTCAAAAGAAATTTGAAAAAAAATGAAATAAATTACAATGGAAATGTAACTGATTAAATTTTGTGAGATACAGCAAAAGCCATTCTTACAGAAAAATTTAGAACACAAAGTGCATATGTTAGAAAAGACTCAAGATATAAAATAAACAATCTATGCTTTTATTTTACAAATTAAAAAAAAGTTCAATTTAAATCTTAGGCAACCAGGAGAAGAGAAATAATGAAATAGCAAAAATAAAATAAATTGAAAGCAAGAAATAAATAGTGAAAATCTATTTCTGTAAGCAAAACATGATAAACTGCTATTCAATCAAATCAAGAACAAAATTAACACAAATATCATTAGTGTAAACAAAAGAAGGGTCATTATTACTAATCCCATGAACATTAAAATAAAAATAAACAATTACCCTAAACAAATCTATGCTCTAAAATTAAATAACTTAAACAAAATGGAAAAATTTGAGGGTGGGGGAGGGCAGACATGAACTACTAAAACTTACAAAAGGAGAGGTAGATCATTGACTAGTCCTATATCTATTTTAAAGATTGCATCAACAATTATTAACCTTTAATATAAAACACCAAATAACACACTCTCCAAAAATAAATAGATATAAATATAACAAAATATGTGCAAAATCTATATGAAAAAAACCACAAACTTCTTATAAAAGAAATAACTAAATAAATGGAAAGGGATTTAATTTTCATGGAGAGGAAGAACCAATGTTGTCAATCTATCTGTTCTTTCCAGTGTTATCTATAGATTCAATGCAATTCTAGCCAAAAATTTTAGCAAGTTATTCTTGGATATTGAAAAATTGATTCTATAATTTCTGTGGAGAGGAAAAAGACTCACAATAGCTAACACAATATTGAAAGAGAACAAAGTTGCAGGGCTAGTATTACCCAAGTTCATGACTTATTATAAAACTATAATAATTAAGACAGTGTGGTATTAGTGAAATAATAGACAAATAGATTAATAGAATAGAATAGAGAGTCTAGAAATAGGTGCACATAAATAGAGTCAACTGATCTTTGATGATGGATCAAAGGCAATAAAATAAAGCAAAGACAGTCTTTTCAACAAATGATATTGGAACAACTGGACATGTATATGCAAAACAATAAATTTAGACATAGATTTCCCCTTTTTACAAACATTAAATCAAAATAGGTAACATAACTAAATGTAACCATCAAACTCCAAGTTGATAACATAAGAGATGAGATGGCAATAACTTTTTAGATATGACACCAAAGGTATGATCCATGAAAAAAATAACTGATGAAGCTGGACATTATCAAAATTAAAAAATTATAGCCTGTGAGAGACATTGTCAAGAGACATTGTCAAGAGAATGAAACACAAGCCACAGACGGGGGAAATAAATTTGCAAAAGACATATCTGATAAAGGATTGTTTTCCAAAATATACAAAGAACACTTAAATCTCAACAATTACAAAACAAAAAATGAGATTAAAAACTGTGTCAAAGACCTGATCAGACACTCCCAAAAATACACAGGTGGCCAATGAGCATATGAAAAGATGTGGCACATCCTATTTGCATCAGGGAAATGCAAATTAAAACAATAACAAAATATCACTTCACACTCATTAGAATGGCCAAAATCCAGAACACTGACAACGTCAAATGCTGATGGATATATGCAGCAAAAGGAACTCTCATTCACTGCTAGCAGAGATGCAAAATGGTGCAGCCGTTTTGTACTTTGTGCCAAATTTTCTACTATTTTATACTTTGTACGAGTGTACCATTTTACTTTGTACAAAGAGTGTTTGCAGTTTCTACAATACTCACAAGAGTAAATATACTTTTACCATATGATGGAGCCGTAGCACTCGGTGGTATCTACCCAAAGGAACTGAAAACATATGTCCATACAAAAACTTTCATATGGATGTTTATAGCAGTTTCATTCATAATTGCCAAAACTTGGATATAACCAAGATGTCCTTCACTAGGTAAATGGATAAATAAACTGTGGTACAGCCAGACAACGGATATTATTCAGTGCTAAAGGGAAATGAGCCATCAAGCCATAAAAAGACATGGAGGAACCTTAAACCTATATTACTAAGTGAAATAAGGCAATCTGAGAAAGCTGTGTACTGTATGATAACAACTTTATAACATTCTGGAAAATACAAAACTATGGATCAGTGGGTACCGAGGTTTGAAGGGTCCTGGGGAGGGATAAATCAGCAGAGCACAGAGTATTTTTAGGGCTCTGACAATATAATGGTGGATAGGTGTCATTATACATATCTCCAAACTCGCAGAATATACAGCACCAAGAGTAAATCCTAATGTAAACTTAAACTTTGGGTGATAATGATGTATCAGTGTAGATTCATTGATTCTAACAAATTTACCACTCTGGTGGGAGAAGTTGATAATGGAAAGGGGTATGCATGTGTGGGAGCAGGAGATACACGGGAAATTTCTGTACCTTCCTGTCAATGTTACTGTGAACCTAAAACTTCTCTAAAAAATTAGTCAATGGCTACAAAGTTATAGTTAGATAGGAGGAATAAATTCTGGAGTTCTATTGCACAGTAGGGTAACTATGGTTAATGATATTGTATTGCATAATTCAAAATAGCTAGAAGGAATGATTTTGAATATTCTTACCACAAAGAAATGATAAATCTGTGAAGTGATGGATATGCTCAATAGCTGATTTGATTTTTGCACAATATATACAAGTATTAAAGCATCATACTGTACCTCTTTTTCATAAATGTGTGGTTTTCTGCCCTGGTACTATTGCTCGTAACTTATGATTCCTTTATCTTCATATTTAAGGCTTTATTTGTTATTACACTTTCAAAGCAAACTGAAATGCCATTGACAATTAAGTACATTTTGCAAAAGAAATACCTCCCACCTTTAAATTGTTACTTCTTCAAAATTCACATGAAATATTGTCTATTATTATTATTCTCTTAAAAGTGATCTTCCTTGTATTGATTGCATGTCTTGTCCCATTACAATACAAGTTCCAAAAAGGAAAATTACCAATTTTATAGTTGTATTTCCCAAGGTTTCTATTGAAATTAGCAGTATGAATGAAGTTATATGTATATATGTATATCCAGTTTTAAAAAAGAAAGAATTCTGCCATTGGCAACAGCATGAATGTATGAATGAATGTATTAGTATCTGGAGGAAATTATGCTAAAATAAATAAACTAGATACAGAAAGAAAAATACTGCATGATCTCACTTATGTGTAGAACCTAAAAAAAAGTCAAACAGAGTAACAGTGTAGAATAGTAGTTAGTACGGAGTGTGGAGTGTAAGATGAACAAGCAACAACGACCTAATGTATAGCATAGTGTCTATAACTAATAATAATGTATTGTATGCTTGAAAGTTACTAAAAGAGTAGATCTCAAATGTTCTGATCACACACACACAAAGATAACTGTGAGATGACAGATATGTTAGCTTGACTGTAGTAATCACATCATAATGTACACATATATCTAAACATCATGGTGTACAACCTAAATATATACAATTTTTATTTGTCAATTATACTGCAATAAAGCTGGAAAATGCCAAAATAATTATTTATTAGAATTATTATTTTAAACAATAATATTTATAATTGTCCCTGTAAAACATACGTAGTCTCTTTAATTTACGTGCTATAAGAGAGAAGGTCAGTATAACAATCTAGGACTCTGAAGATTTGAATTCTATTTATGTCTGCAAATTTTAGCTATTTGAAATTTGATGAATCACACTGGGGCTCATATTCTTAATCCAAAAAAGATAGAGTTAAACAAGATCAAGGGTCAGAAACTACTTTTTGTCATGGGTCAAATATGGCCTGCCACCTGTTTTAGTAATTACCGTTTTATTTATTTATTTATTTATTTTTGAGACAGAGTCTCACTCTGTTGCCCAGTCTAGAATGCTGTGGTGTCAGCCTAGCTCACAGCAACCTCAAACTCCTGGGCTCAAGAAATCCTTCTGCCTCAGGCTCTCGAGCAGCTGGGACTACAGGCATGCACCACTGTGCCTGGCTAATTTTTTCTATATATTTTTAGTTGGCCAATTAATTCCTTTCTATTTTTAGTAGAGACAGGTCTCACTCTTGCACAGGCTGGTTCCAAACTCTTGACCTTGTGCGATCCTCCTGCCTCGGACCCCCAGAGCGCTAGGATTACAGGCGTGAGCCACCGCTCCTGGCCTGTAATTAAGTTTTACTACAACACAGCCATGCCCCTTTGTTTACATATTATCTATGACTATTTTTGCACGGCAATGGCAGAGTTAAGTATCCATCCTTAAAGCTATAAGTGTTTACTGTCAATCAATTTTCTAAACCTTCACTAGATTGTTTTAATGTCCTCCTCTGTTCTGATATGCTATTTAATATAATTCTAAATGTAATCATTTTTCTCGATTATTCTACTTGTTTAGAAATAAGAAATAATGGAAATATAGCATAATTATATCTTCCAGTTCTTATTTATGTGAAACTAAACTCTACAGATCCTTAGCAAGAAATCATAATCTCCAGACCTCTGTGTTTAATTATAATTAGTTACCTACAAAATGATGGCAGTAGGTGGCCAGTGGTAGACAGTGTGTATGTTCTGATTCTCTATCCTATGCTTCCAGTGCTACTTGGAGCAAGCTTACCGTCTGCTACCATTGTAGTGACTCTCAGCTCCACCTCATGTAACACACTGATGCTAGATCCTCAACCAGATGAAAAAATAAAAACGTCATATCTTTGCTGCATTGTGTACCCTAGTATTATGTCAGTCCTGCAATGGCAACTATTCAACCTCCCAGGACTGTATCACGTTTCAGTCTTTTTCTAAAGCTGGCTACCATTGACTGGATAACACAAGTCATCCTACTTCTCCCTATCAAACTTAAATCTACCCTCCTGGAGTGTCTTCATCCTTTAAAGTTACACTTCTGTCTTCGGTTAATTCCATACTATATCCATTCTCACTCTGCAATGTCTTCTACTAATAAAACTTCCCATGTTATTTGAAGTTACATAAAGGAACTTGTTCAGGTCAATGGTACCAACTTAGTAATTGGTAGCTTGAAAAATTACAATTGGTAGATGTGTAACTGCCTCCAAGTCATCTTTTGACACAGATTACTATGACTTTGGAATGGAGCTTAAACAGGTGTGCCCTGTTTTCTTAGGCTTGTTCTACATGGCATTAGATCTTATCATTAAGATAATATATGAAGATTAGGAACCAAATTAAATTCTCAGGAAGATTGTGTAATTAGTGGAAGCACAGATTTCAGAATTAGATTGATCTGTATTCAAGTAACAATTCCACTTCCTGTGTTAATCATTTCTCTAAGTTTCTATCTCTCTTTTCTTTTAAATAAAACTGGTAAGAGGATTTAATGTAATTACTGTTGTAAGTATTAAATTTGATGATTCTTATAACATGCTTACCACAGTGGCTGCTACATATTAATTCCTCAATAAACAGTGGTTATCACTGCGATCTTATTGTTACTTGGTTATTCAGAGAATGAAAGAATTTTGTATAAGGGATCATTTTGGCAGTTTCAAGCACAACGACAGCACCATCCCAGAATCCCTAGAGCTTCTGCACTAAATAAGTGGCTTACAATGAGAATTGGCTTAGATATTTATATATCACTGAATAGGAAAAACAAAAAACAAAAAACTCTTTGGTACCTATTAGAGAAAAATAACACAGTGAATAAGAAATGCAGAATAACTTTAAAAACATAACAGATAAGAGGTGTTAAGCTCTTACATCAAACTCAGCTACATTTTGACGACATTGTTCTGTTTGGAATGATGCTCAAAATGTTTGACGGTTAAGCAAAATTTGAGGAGATTTCAGCAGAATAATAAGGATTATAAGTAGAAAAAACAAATAAGTCCATAAAGAAAGATCCAAACTAAAAAATAAAAATAAAAAAGGAAATGAAGCTGAGTCATACAATAAAGTTTCTAGTATATAAAAGGATATTATTCAATAGATAATGACAGCTATTTTCTTTCATTACTTAGAATGGAAGAAGAGAAAGGAAATTATACTGTAGCATGGAGGGTATAAGCTATATAAAACAAAGGATTTCCTGACAGTTAAAAGTGTTAAATATGAAAATGGGTTAGCCAAGGAAGGTCTTTACAAGGGAAGAGGTTTTCATCATCTAAGTTAGTTTAAATGTGATCTTGCCTGAAAGCCAGAAAATGGACTCGACGGCCTCTCAGGGTTCCATGCAGCCCTGTGATTCCTTGAATAAATATTTGAGGAAATTGTATTATATTTTTACAGTGGAATGGTTTTGTGCTTTCAGGATGAATTACCAGTCATATTTTAGCATCATCTTCACAAATTCACATTTACGGTAGTCCCCTGAAGAGATATTTACATCCTTTTACAAGTAAGTTTCCTATAGAGACTCTGAACGCAAACTCTGTTCCATATTGCCTTTATCAGGATTTGACACTGAGCTCAGTGGGTATTAGAGTTTCTAAGTGAATACATTTCAGAAGCACTGAGAACTGAACTTTAAATGGCTAATATTGCTCATAAAGCCTCTAGCCTTTAGAATAAAATACCTGTTCATTCCCAGGAAATACTGTTTGCTGTCCCCTAAACACTATAAAATAAAATAAAATGTTAGGAAACAAGGTTTTTATTGTTAAAAGAGGGAAATATAAACATGGTATGCGAGACAAATAGAAGACCCCTATGATATTGGCCTGAAATTGGAAGTATTGAAATAATTCTCTCTCTCTCTCTCTCTCTCTCTCTCTCTATATATATATATATATATATACACACACACACATATATATAGCCACACACTCACTCACACACACACACCCCAAATTCTTAGCTCTGCTCACTGAAATTCTCTAAAAGCAACAAGATATCAGTGACATCAAGAAAATGGAGGCTCTAATAAAAATTAATAATTCTGTTACTGGAATCTGAAGAATATGAGATGTTCCTGACACATTTGAAACATCTTATTGTTTCAGAAAGTCAGGAAGTCAGTCCCCCCTCTAAACCCCTGGTGAAATGGTTCTAGTACCCCCAGAAGATACTAAAATCCATGGATGTTCAAGTCCCTCATATATTTGCATATAACCTACTCATATTCCCCTGTATAGTATATCTTTAGAATAATTATAGATTTTACCCAATACAATGTAATGCCATGTAAATAGTTGTTATACTCTACTGTTACCTTATTTGTGCTATATTTATTTTTTAATTTTTTTAAGTATTTTTGATCCATACTTGGTTGAATTCACTAAGTGTGGGGCCCAAGGATATGGAAGGCTGATTCTATGTGTTGTCAATGATAAAAGCTGAGTTTTCAACCAAATATTAGAATTTTGGAAAATGTGTACCTACCACCAAAATCTTGCCAGATTCCTAAAACTTAAAGTTTTTGTTGATGAAATTGGTAATAAATGTATTACTTGATATTACATGAACAAATACTTTATATTTTGCTTTTCCTTATCGGTGAGCCAGTATTTTCCAAATGTTATGACTATAATGTCATAACATCACAATGGATAAGGAATCTATTCAAAGGGCAAGGTAGACCAATATGTTTTAATGTAATAAAGCAGACTTTTTGGCTTGCCAGGCTGCTGTGAAAAGCCACCAGGGAGGAGCTGAAGCAGCCCACCAAGCCAAAAAGTCTGCTCATGGGGGAGGGGCAGTCTGGGATTCACAGTATGGAAAATGAGAGTGAGTTTTACTCTTCTACTTTTTCCCCTTCCCTGTGGATCTCCTTCTGGAATGTGGGTATAAGCAGCAGCTGAAACTAGCTGAGTTCACCAGCAACGGCACTGCAGGCTGGGAGCTCTCCTGGCCAGGATCCTGCTCCAGAGTGAATGAGTGACTTTCCTGTGGGGGAGGGTTGATCTGTGAGTGCACTGTGGCTTGGACCCATACCTCATTTTTGTTTTAATTCTACTCACATGGGCTCCCTCACTTCCCAAGATTAGCCCACTAATCTCTACTCTATGGCCCTGAGAAACAACATTGAGTCCTGGGAGTATTGGATCCAGCCTGCATGCCTGTCCTCTGATACCCCAAGTTCAATACCTTATTATGCCAAGGAGAAGTGTGCTGGTTCCGAGTTGCTCAAGGTATGCTCAATCTGGCTTAATTCTGTGGAAGCCTGGGTGTACAGGGCATGCCAACAGAGGTGAAACAGCCATTCCTGAGAGCCCCAACTCAGTTGTCCCTTAGGGACAATGTGCCAATGAACATGGGGACTGCCACAGATACATCAGCAGCTGTGGACAGTGCAAAGGAGGAGAAGGACGAGAGTTTGAATGGAGGAAAGCTGGCATTCTGGTCCCCTTTGTCCCAAAGCCCACTCCTACGCCCGACTTGCTAGATTCACCTCTTCCTTGAGAGCAGCCTACCCTGATGTCCAAGTTCTGGGATTACACAGTTCCCCTAGGACCCACTGACCCGCTGTGGCCACCACAGTCTGGGAAGGTGTTGGGAAATGTTTGAGTGGGTACTAGTGACAAGAAAACTAAGGGTTAAAACTACCTGGGTAAGACTAAGGCACACAATTGGTAGGAAAGCAGTATGACACCCACTGCCTCAGCTTGGGTGTGTGGTGAGGGGGAGCAACCCCAAGGGAGACTGGAAGCCCAGTGCTCTATTCTCAAGAAGCTACCAGTTCACTAGCAGCAGCAACTTTGGGGCTCATGAGGGTAGACAAGCTCTCCAACAATTTGGGAGTATGCAATCTGCCAAAGGTATGAGGAGAGGAAAGAATAAACACCCCACCTGCCCTTTCCACAGGCCTCCAAATTCCTTAGGGATTGATCTTTGCCAAAATCCTGCTCCTCTTGTTCTGCTCTGCAATTTCCTCCCACGGACTCTCCAGTGGGTTCTGAAACTTTTCCCTCAGAATTACACCTAGGCTATGTGTTTGTCATCTAAAACGTTTCCTTCTTTGGAGATGATCCGGTGACTGATGCCTTTAGTCTGCCATCTTGCCTCCCCCTCCTCAAAAATCATTTTCATTATCACAGAAATGTCTATTTATTATGGGAAAAACCTGGGATAGTATAAAAAAATGCCCTCCAAACTGAGATGGTGCTGAAAGACCAAAGAATGACTCTACTAAGTCAAGCTTTGAGAGTTAAATGAATTTATTAGCTATTACTTAGACAGGGTGTTCACTCCTGGGCAGCATAGGACTTTTCTGGGGAGTAAAATCAGCACTGCATGCATGTGCCATCTTAAATTATTTTTAGAGAATGATGTGGAGTCTTTCTCTACATCACTCGATATACACATGCTAAATATATTAAGCATGAGCAATATATCCACCATGTGCTTTTATGTGACTCATGTTATTTTACTCTTTCTCTAGGTGGGGATTCTAGTAGTAAAAACAGCTAAAGGGTACTGCAGGACAGCAAAAGCTGTTACAAACAGTCTCAACCAGTTTACAAGGACATGCTTACAGGTGCCTTGGGGTCTTGTGGCATTGTTTGGTATATTTTGTGTTTATCTTAAGCTATCGATTTTCTATTAACCCTTAGATGTCAACTTTCTCTGGTGAAGAACCTCTATTTTTTCTCTCACTGTTGAGCTGCACTACTCTACAGAATATGTAAAGCATGAATGCTTTTGACAGTATATTATCATTAGAATATAGAGAATCAATTAATAGGAAGAAAGAAAATTGTTTCTTTTGTAGCTTATTTAAACTTTTTTTTTTTTTTAGTTCTTGTTTTTTGTGTAACAAGCCACCCCAAACTTCGTGGTCTAAACAATTGATTATTTATTTCTATCTATTCTGTGGATTATCTGTGCTTTGTTGGTTCTTTTGTTCTGCATGGTATAGCTAAACTCACCCATTTGGTTGCATTCAGCTGGGAATGCAGCCAGTTCTGTTAATTTCCAGTACATCACCCATTATTCAGGTTTCCTGCTCATGCAGCCTCTCATCATTTAAAAGTCTATTTTGATATTCTTTACAGCATGGTGGTTGGCTTACAAGATGGAGCGTTCCAAGAAGATAAGCCCTGGTGTGCATGTGCTGTTCAATTCTCTGCTTGAATTGCATTTTCTGAAGTCTCATAGGAGCTTAAATACCAGGAAGAGTGGTTCTTTGTGACTGATATAGCAGTCTATTACAAATACTTTTAACAATTATCTAAGGGACCACTGATTTGAAATTAGAAATATAACTCAAAGTTTCTCAGAGTTGGAAGAGATATGTAAAAGCCCTCTGCCTCAGTCTGATCTAGCTGCCATAACTACATACTATAGCACTGGTGGTTTAAACAACAGAAATTCATTTCTCACAGTTCAGAAGGCTGGGACCTCTAGGATCAATGTCCCAGCCAATTCAGTTCTTGATGGAGGCTCACTTCCTGGCTTGAAGATGGACACCTTTTCACTGTGTCCTCAAATGGTGGAAAAAGAGAAGACTCTGATGTCTTTTCATATTCTTTTGTCAGAGCACCAGCTCTTTTGGTTTAGGGCTCCACCCTGATGATTTCATTTAACTTTTATCACCTTTTTACAGGTTCTATCTCTAGAAAAGCATTCACAGTGGTGGTTAGGGTTTAACATATGAATTTGGAGGAGAAAAAAAATTCAGTCCCTCATAGCCCCCAAGTCAGAAAATAGCAAAAATCAAAACAAATATGAAACAAAGCTGATGTTAGAACATCAGTTATAGTTTTTGGTGTTGTTGCCAATTGAACTTCTAGAGTATAACAGTACCTGTACTACATATATATATATGTGTATATATATATATATATGGATATATATGGATATATTCGTGTGGGTATATATCTCACAAATGCATAGATATATATCTACACGTGCATCATTATAGATTTGTTATATATACATATATATGTAAAATGAAATTATTCACTCACCAACACCACACCTTTTAAACTGTGACTAAGGCATCAGAAGTCCTTCTATTCTGCAGTTCTACCATCTCAGACCATCACTTCCCTCCATGTAGAAAAAGCACAGAAACAGAGAGAAATCAAAGAGTCACTTTTGTTCAGAATGAATTGGCGTCAGACATTTTTCCTGATACTTTTTGTTTGTATTAATGATTACTTACAAAATATCAAAAACATATTCTATATTAAAACGTAAATATAAAGTATTGCATTAATTACTTATTTAAATCAAGACCTTTATTTTGCTATTAAAGAAACAAGTCAAAAACTAATGTGACTTCATTCAATTCACATAATGGAACACAATGGAGATGAAATAGCCCTCCACTTCAATGATTTAGTAAGCCACGGTATATTAAATATAAAGAAATATTATTGGTTGCCTAAGTTGACATTTTTGTTTCATTCAGTCTATGATTTTCCATTCGAATGTTTTTAATGTATAAATAATAAAAAGAAAAGAATATCGTGGTTTCAAAATGGAAATAAGAAGAATAAATTTAATGGTGGTTAGTTTCTGAATTAAAGTGTTTTAAATTTTTACTGCTTCAATTGTTAAAGAGAAAATAAGGAGCAAGTGCAATTGCACATTTGGTTTCAATGAGAATGAGAGGATTTGATGAAAAACAATAGGAAACTCTCTACTCTTCAAGAAATGTTTTCATGGAAGCAAAAAACAATCTGTAAATGCTGCCTCGACGGGGCAGGGGGGACAAAAATTGTTCACTTAGAGTATTGTCTTGATTCAATGACATTATTTTAAAAATCCTTTTATTTAAAATTTACAAAGAAGTAATATCTGCATTTACTCTGTTTATGAAGCAAATATAGTATTATAATAGGCACAATTGTATTAAAAAACCAGTTATGTCCTTAAAAACATATCATTGTTATACTACATACTACAGGCATTATGATATTATTTTAAATTTAGTTTGATAATATAGGTCACACAAGACAAAAAAATGTTCTATTGTCAAATGAAAACTGAATTGTTTAATGCAGTGAGTATACCATTCCATTGACAATAAAGGGATCGCAATTTTATTTTTAGAAAACAAAATGACTACCATTTTAATTAAAAGATGATGAGCTGGTTATTATTGCTGCCTAGGAAGTCTGCAAATATGCTGGAGGTTATCACTGTAATAACCTTAATTATCATCTTTGGAATATGTACAAATTGTCTGTGCTTTAGCTTAGCTGATGACCAAACTGAAGTATTCTCCATAATGCTAAGTTGCAAATTCAGTGCCAAAAAAAAGCTGCAAATAAGATGTTTTGTAGCAATTTAATATACTTCTTAAATATTTTGAGATTGCTTATCATCATCTGTGTAATCTTTCTACATCTAGGATTTTAAGGTTTTATTACAGATCTACAGTATGGGCAAATATAAAGTCTCTAGACCACAGCAGCCAGCAACTGCTATTGATCTATTGTTCAACTTTGTTAGGAGGAAAGGGGAGCATATAAATGCGATACTCTGTGGGGCAAAGTTTCTGCATTGGAGGATAGGCTCTAAACTGGGGTTACATGCAGTGTTCATCGATTTAAAGTAAATAAAAATCATTTTGTGAAAGATGTGAAAGAGAGTTTTAATTGGGTTTTTGTGTAATAGGAAAACTTTAAAGCCAAATTGTCAGCTTGTCACCTTTTATTATTGTTCTACTTTTTTTATAGACTACCCAGGATTTGTCAACAGTCTCTCTCTGTTTATTTCCTAGGTGCTTATAACTTTCAAATTACGTTTTTCATAGATTTTAACTTTACAAATATTTTGAAAATATCTACTTTTTAATTTTTTTTTATTTCAGAATATGACAAGGGTACAAACGTTTTGGTTACATATATTGCCTTTGCACTGCCAGAATCAGAGCTACAAGCATGGCCAACCCCCAGACAGTGCACACCGCCCCAGTTAGGTGTGAATTTACCCATCTCATCTTCCCCCTTCCCATCTGCCCAACTCCCGATGAATGTTACTTCCATATGTGCACATAAGTGTTGATCAATTAGTACCAATTTAATGCTGAGTACATGTAGTGCTTGTTTTTCCATTCTTGCAATACATCACTTAAAAGAATGGGCTCCATCTCCATCCAAAATAATATCTATTTTTAATGAAATACATGAAAGAATAATAGCAAATAACTCTCAATTAATTATATTAATATAATTTCAAAATCACTGTAAACTGGTGATAAATGTCTTTATAAAATAAGTCCTAAATTTTATATTTATCCAAACTGAACTTATATTCTATAAATCATAGAATTTACATGGTATGCAGGGAAATTAATAGTAATAAATGCATTAACATAATTCTACCAGTTATTAATATATATTTTTTTCCTTTCCCCTAGAAAATGAACTTTCCAGATGGTCTGCAGCACTGTTTCTGATTTTGAATATTAAGTCAGAGATATTTGTTTCAGACTAAAGAAATTTGTATAGGTAGGTCATAATGTACTGAATGACATTCCTCAACTTGGAATGTTGCCCAATCAATTCAGTAATATATATGTGTCGTCTCTGTGAGAGTTTGTTTTGCTGCATTTCAAATAGTTCGCCATTGAATTAAACATCATCATTTGAAGGAGCTATAGTTATTTGGTTTGGTACATTTGGAAGAACAGAGGTAAACTGAGACACAGAAACAAATGACTGCACCTAACTAGGACATGGATAAGAGAAGAACCAAAAATTATATAACTATCCTAAGAGAGACAGATATCATTTCAGTGAAGAAATCAGGAAATTTTTCCTGGGAGATAACTTCAGTCAAAAAAGATAATGATACAATACTTAGAATTACAGGGTTTCTTCTCCTGAACATCTGAAAGGAAACAAATTCCTTACAAAAGCAAAATTATGATTCTGTGAAATAAGATTTAAAATTATAGAAGCTAATGGTGGAGGAAATTTTTGAGGGAACAGTCTGAAAGAAAGCATGGCAATAGGCCAGCATTGCTGGAGAAAACCATTTTAGGAAATGAATTACAGAAAAGTCAGTGAGAACTGTTGGATTATATTCTTAGAATGATAGCTATAAAATATTTTTAATGTCTTCTCATATTCAACAAAATACTATTTATTAACTTAAGTTTTTCAACACTAATGAATAGAGACATGTTATTTCGAAGTTTGCTCTGTCCTTTTTTGAAACATGGGAATCAAAAATGGGAATCCTCAAGCCCGCCAATACTTCAATAAAATATTTAAATGTTCTTTAAGAGAATTCCACTACATTAATATTTCTTACATATTAAAAACTATATATTAATGACTAATTTGAGCTTCACAGAGGAGGATTTTGATAAATTCAAGGAAAACAAATATTGAGAACTTCTCATTATGACCTAATCTAAATGATACAAATGATGATATATTGCCATTTATACAATTTCAAAAACGACTAAAAAGTATTACAGCAGGCCAAAGAAGATATTCTCCTTCATAATGTGCAGGGTACATTTGAATGCCTGGAAATTCACTTGTTTTAAATGCTATCTGAAATAAGATAGATTACAAATAACCATATGCCACTATAGAAAAAAGAAGTTTTAATAAAGAAACTATACATCTTAAGAAATATATATCATATACTTAGTACATTGAGTTGCAGAAAAAAAAACAACTAAAGATATAATTTATATTTCAGGAACTAACCTGTTGATGGGGGTGTAGATTTGTTTCCTGAGGCTGTCTTAACAAATTATCACAGACTCCGTAGCTTAAAAGAACAAAAATGTATTCTTTCATAGTTTTGGCTGCTAGAAGCCTAACATCAAGATGTTGATAAGACAACGTAAGGGGAGAATTAGTTTCTTTCCTCTTGTAGCTTTTGGTGGTTTCCCAGGCATTCCTGAACTGGAATCATTTTAGTCTGCCTCAGTCTCACTACAAGGTAACAGGTGATTAAATATATTCTTAAAAAGAATGAATTCTAAAAAGATAAACTAATTTATTAAAATTGGGGAAGGAAAAAAAATTCCAGGGAAATATTTTATGAAAAATAAAATTTGGCTTGGGTTTTCAGGAATTAATAGAATTTTTAAGTATATAGAAAATCAATAAGGTTATTATAGTTTGGTAGAAGTGAATGAAGACAAGGGAGAGTCAGTGTACCTAGTGTGTTTGAAAAACAATAAATATATTACAGACAATTTATGGAATGTATTAAAGACTGCAATCTATTCTGAACAAGAAATCAAAATTGCTTTTGATGAAAAGATTATATAACTCATAAAAGTGGAATGTTGTCTATACAAAAGGTAAAAATTAAAACAAAACATTCATTTAAAATGTAAAAGCAGTTAAAATGACTTTTATCTAAAAGACAGACAATAATGGGTGCTGGCAAAGATGTGAAGAAAGGGGGACGCTGTACACTGTGGGTGGGAATATAAATTAATACAGCCACTATGGAGAGCAGTATGGATGGTCCTCAAAAAAAAAATACAAATAAAACTGCCATGTGATCCAGAAATTCCACTATGGGGAATATTTCCAAAAGAAAGAAAATCAAAATATCAAAGCAATAGCTACACTTTCATGTTCATTGCAGCACTATTCACAATAGCCAAAATGAGGAATCAAACTAAGTACTCATTAGCCAATGAATGGATTAAAAAAATATGGTATATATACACTATGGAATATTATTCAGCCACAAAAAAGAATGAAATCCTGTCCTTTGCAGCAACATAGATGGAACTAGAGGTTATAAAGTGAGATAAGCTAAGCGCAGAAAGGCAAATGCCACATTTTCTCACTTCTCATGTATGTGGGAGCTAAAAAAGTGGATCTCAAGGATGCAGAAAGTTATTGGTGGTCACCAGAGGGCAGGAAGGGTAGAGAGGAGGGAAAGTAAAGAGAAGTTGACTAGGGGTTCAAATATATAGTTTGATAGAAGAAATAAGAGCCAGTGTTAGATAGATTAGTAGGGTGATGATAATTTAAAATAATCTGTTGTACATTTCAAAGTAGCTCTAGAAGAGAATAATTTAAATATTTCTAACATAAAGAAAAGACAAATATTTGAGGTGATGGATATCCTAAGTACACTGATTTTATCTTTACAAATTACATGAATATATTAAGATATCACATATAACCCCAAACTATGTACATCTATTGTGCATCAGTAAAAATATGAAAAAGCATCTCACAAATTCATTCTTTTTTTTTGAGTAGCAACAATTCCATTTATTTTTTTATTTTTTTGACAAATTTATTGAAATACAATTTACATTCCATGCCATTACTCCATTTTAAGTGAAAAATTAAATGATTTTAGTAAATTTACCAAGTCGTACAGCTATTCACATAAATCAGTTTTAGAAGATTTCCTTCCATCTGTTAAGTCCCCTAATTCCCATCTCCTACTACATTTCAAGCACACCCCTCCCCATCACAATGCTCTCCATATCCCTCAACTGTGGGTCTACCCCCCAACCCTCAAATCCCTGGTGGACACCACCACCATTTGAGCACCGTAGTGTTAATCAGTCAGTATCAATTTGATGGCGAATACATGTGGAGCCCATTCTTCCGGTCTTGTGTCACCTCACTTCGAATAATGGGCTCAAGCTCAATCCAGGATAATGTAAGCAGTGTTAACTCACTGTCGTTTCTTAAAATTGAGTAATAGTCCAAAACATATACCAAATTTTAATAATCCACTCATGAATTGACGGGCACTTGGATTGTTTCCATGACCTAGCAATAGTGAATTGTGCTGCCATAAACATTCGGGTGCAGATGTCTTTAT